>JBAKBP010009974.1:0-80532 GCA_037953745.1 Lithodes maja | reverse complement strand
CCTTATGTATATTATTGTTTATGCACTATTGATTTCATGTGTGGCACGCTTAGCTACTTCAGAGATTAGTGGCCCACGAGCACAATCTTAGTAGGCTATTGCCAGTGCATTGTCGGAGTACTTCTTCTTAATGTTTGCCATATCCTATTGCTTATTCTTATAATTCTTCTTATGTCAATTTAAAGCCTTTAATTACCAGTGAGTTATTCATTAAATTGCTGTTCAAAATCCGATACTTACTTCTTATGAGTATTCGAGAAGCATCTAACTTATCAGAAGATTCCTTGCTTGATGCTCGAGGACTATTGTTTAACGTAACGTAATAGTGCCGATCCGAAGTAGAGGGTGGAGGACTTCTTAAGTTCTTAGTTCAAGGGTGGATTACTTCGGCTTCGGCCAACACTATTCTTTAGTGTTGTAGTACTTTCTTCTTTGTTTGATTGTTGACCAGACTAGATAACTCCCGTCTTGTTATTAGTCTGTTGTGTGAAACGCTAGTACCGAGTTCTTGTATACCCCGTTATAGCAGATAGAACTCTGGAGGGTAGTGGCGTTTTTTGTTCGGCTGGCAGTACTCTGGGGTTGGGATCGTGTGTTTCCGTTGTGGCAGCGAGCCATACTCGAGTCCTGTGTAAGAGCCCTAGTGTACCCGAGTGCCCGGTCGTAACAAATGGCGACCTTGCTTAGGATTTTGTGAACAGTATAATTTTTTGCAGAGTTGTACAACATTTGTTTGTTCGTACTTTAGCGTACATATTGAAGAATATTTTTTTTTGTAAGGCAATTAGGAGAGCATTTAAGAGACTCCAGTTAATTTAGTAATTAGTGCTTACATAAGGGAGTTTAACACTTTTGTCTCGAGAATTTGTTGTGAACTTCAGTATGTCGTGCCCTAGTATTGACGAGGAGCGAGAGATGCCATTTGAGGAGGTGCCGTTAGTAACTAGTGAGGAGGATGCTAGACTTTTTGTGAGTAAGCAGTACCATGTGACGGAGGAGAGGCTGACTGGGGTGAATGTTTATGGCTTGCACCTGATAGCCAAGGTTTTGGGTCTATCCAATGTAGGAGGGATGTCCAAGGGGGAGCTGATTTCCTGGGTGTTGCGTGGGCGACATGGGGTTTCGGAGGAGAGGGCGTTTGGGGGGGTTCCTCCCCAGATCCCCTCTCACTCGACTCCCACAGTGCCGTCCACTCAAGTACCGGAGGTTAGCACCCTCCCACAGAGGGATGAGAATTGGAAGATTGGAGTGCCCTCGGGCGGTGCGTATGGTGGTTCCCCAGTTCTTGCCCCCCCTCCTTCAGTAGTGGCAGCTCCCTCTTCCTGCCTGTCTCCAGAGATGGTATTTAGACTTGAGCTTGCTAAAATTGAGATTGAGGCTAGGAAGCAGGAGAAGGAGATTGAGGCTGAGACTAGGAAGCAGGAGAATGAGACTAGGAGGCATGAGATTGAGGCGGAGAATGAGACTAGGAGGCACGAGGCTGAGCTTAGGTACGACTCAGAGAAATATTGTGCTCAAATAGATTTAGATAAGACTCGTGCAGAGTCGACAGGGATTCGGATGGGCCGTGAGGGCCAAGTAAGAGAACAGTCCTTGTCCCACTTAGTCAAGTTGGTGCCGGCATTTAGTGAAACTGAAGTCACAGAATTTTTTAATCGTTTTGAGAAGAAGTGTAGGGAGCATAATTGGCCTGAAGAGAAGTGGGCAGCTCTGGTCTCCTCAAGACTTACGGGTAAGGGTCTGAAGGCTTATGATGCACTGCCTTTAGAGTCTTGCATTGACTACCCAGTATTGAAGAGAGCTGTCCTACGGGCATACGAGTTGCAACCAGAAACATATCGATTGAAGTTTCGGGGTGTTACAAAGACTAGGGAGGCGACCTTTCTTGAACATGCCCGGGACTTAAAAGATGCACTTACAAACTGGACACGTTCTGAGAAAGCTGAGACGGCCGAACAGTTGACTGAGCTGTTTCTGCTCGAGCAGTTTTATAAGTGTACTGGTGCAGATATGACTTTAACTATTAAAGAAAAGAACCCTAAAACTCTACAGGAGGCAGCTGAGATGGCTGACCTCCGGCTATCGCTAATTCGTGGGTGCGGGTCTGCCCAGCGTAGTGAGGCAGGTAACAAGGGGCGTGACGCCCCACCCCCCCGAGTTAGTGATATACATTATGCAAACAAGTACAAGAGCTATGATACCAAGACTGACCACAAGACTAGCACCGTCCCATTTAAGAAGGGGCCGGGCCCCTTCCCAGTACCAAGGGAAGCCCAGAGGGGAGTTGGAGTGTTATCATTGTCATGAAAAGGGGCACTTTGCAAGAGTCTGTCCTAGCAAACCACCTACAGCAGCTGTGTCTTTGGCCTGCAACATTGGTGTGTCTCCGAAGTTTTCTGAGTTTGCCCGGGGCAGTTCGTCAGAGGCTGAGGCACAGCCAATGCAGAAGCACCTGGGAGGCTCGAACCCTGCTCAGGATGTTTTTTGCGACCATAGAGGACGGGGTTGCGTGATGTGGGCGGGGCGCAAGCATGGAGTAGAGGTCTTGCGTGATACAGGTGCTTCCCAGACTTTGATGAATAACTTGACTGGCTACCCTATAAATGCGGCTCGGGTGGTAGTGGTGCAGGGTATTAATGCAACTCGGTCATACCCGCTGGTGCGGTTGGAGTTGGAGGTGGATGGTGTGGCACGTGAATTGGATGTTGGGATTGTGGAGAAACTGCCAGTGGAGGGCGTCGACCTTCTTCTCGGCAACGACTTTGCAATGCCCGCTTCTGAGGTTCTACCCTTAGTCGTTGCCGAGAGGCCGGCCGACGTGAGTAGGGAAGAGCGAGAGTGTGTCGAGCGGTGCCAGGCACAACCCATGGCGTGTGCTGTCACCCGAGCTCGAGCAGCTACAGTGTCACAGCCTAGTCCTCCGTCTTCAGACCAGCAGAGGAACGATCAACAGGAGGAGGCTAAAGCTGGAGTTGGTTTTAAGAGTTTTGACTCGGCGGCTCTCCTGGGTGATTCAGTATTGGCACCTATGTTAGAGTCTGGAGAGGCCCCAGGACCTGTCACAGCTAGTGAGGAGGTAGGGCCGGAAGAGACTCCGAGGCAGCAACGTTACACACGGAGAGAAAAAAGGGTTGCTCAGTTTGATATTGGGGAAGGACTTGGGTTGCTTCGGAAGCATCTAGACAGGTTGGCTCCCTCAGATATTTGTAAACTGCAGTTGGAGGATCCGGAAGTTCAGAAGTGTGGTAATGGTGCTGTCGAGATTAAACACGAGGACGGGGAAGCATGTCATGTGAACCTGTTGGAGGAGTTTGTGAGGCAACCACCTGAGCAGCCTACTGTCCCTGCGTTGGTCTGCCGCGGCCAAGGTGGAGAAGGAGAGGGGGGCAGTAGGGCACAGGTGGAGGAGAGTAGGGATTGTCATGTCTCGGCGAAGCAGTGGGCGGGGGACACGAGTCTGGTGGCTGTGGAAGCGCTAGAGCACCTGCCTGAGCAGCAGTGTGCAGCACTCCAGCACCAGCTCGGTTCATACCCCACTGGTCGTGCCGAGCCCCTGAGTCTCACAACTCGGACGGTGCGAGATGTTCCGCGGGCAGGTCACGTGAATGTTAAAAGACCGTTAGCCTCGTTGTTTCGGTGGTTCAAGGTGGGCGACGAGGCTTTGGCATGGTTGCCAGGTCAGGGTCGACCCATGGCTGCCAAGGGTGGTGGTCAAAAGGAGGACATTGAGCAGATTGGTAAGGTCGGCTGTGGTATCGCAGTGCCCGGTCGTCGCATAGCCTCCCAATGCTGCTCTAGTCTACTGCAACAGCCCTACCATAGACCGACTGTATCTGGCCATGTCGCTGAAAGCGGTGATGCTGCGCAGGCAGATGTCGTCACAAGGAATGCGGGGGTGCGCATGTACGGTATCGGCGGGGAAACCTTAGCAATAATGAACTATGGGAGTGACTGCACAGGTGGTACTGATTGTCCCTCTCATGACCTGGCTGTTCTAGGGACGAAGGTGGAGAAGGAGGGAGACTACAGGTTAGAAGCTGCGGTCTCGGCTGGGTTGTGGGAGGGCACTAGGCATGTTGTTCGTGGAGACAGTGCAAGGCAGTTGTTTATTAGGCTATGGCAGTACTTTCGCATGTTTGTTGCTTCTTCAGACCTGATGTACGGGGTAGAATCCGACATGCAGGCTGGAGATAGTGCAAGGCTCAGTTTAATTCCCTACCGTATAAATCCTGCTCGACAGCCTATGGTGCAAGCAGAGCTGGATTACGTGTGGACGAAGGGTCTGAGGGATAAGGAATGTCGTGAGTGGTCGTTGCCTGTAACTTTGCAACCGGTGTTAAGTGGCAAGATCAGTGAGTGTGTTGATTGTGAGAGTGTGTATGCATTATCCCTGACAGACGCCTATACCTTATCAAGAGTTGACACCATAGACCGCCTCGGGGCTGCATTGCCTATCACGAGGGTGGATTTAGTGAAAGTTTGCTGGCAGGTACCTTTGTACGAGCGTGCTGGAGAGGTGTGTGGTTTTGTTGTGGACGGAAGTACCTGCCAGTGCAATGTTATGCCTGACGGACTTAAGAATGCACTAGCAACGTTTCAGAACCTGATGAATGAAAGTGAAAAGGACGATGATGCGCTGGGGCATTTCGAGGTCTATGTTCCAGCCTATGGTCCGGTCGTTGTAGTTTACCCAGATCATCACCCTCTCAAGATCTTGGACCAGTTTCACAATCGGAATATGAGGCTGACCAGGTGGTCACTAAGGTTATTGGTATATAACCTGGACATACGCCATATTGCCGGTTGTGATAACGTGGTTGCAGATGGTCGTTCAAGGGTATATGATCCTGGGTAGATTGACACACGGGTAGCCTCCTGCTTTAGTTTGAATAGTATTTTGCGCTTGGTGCTTGTTGGCTCGCGGTTGTAGCCCAGCGTATTGGGTCGTAAAGCAGGAGTTGAGCGTTTGGTATAGAAGAAAAATAGGCTGCCCTTATAGTGCAGCCGGAAAAAACATATTAAAATATAAAAATCATAAAAAAAAAAAAAAAAAAAAAAAACTCTTTCTTTTGTTATAGATAATTGTATAAGTTTGTCATAGCCTATAGAGTTTGAGTAGTCCACGAACTATCAAACGGCTGAGCTGCTGTAAGCTCGCTCTGGGAGCATGATATTATGTCTTTTACTATTGTTTGGAGGAGTTATGAAATGTGAATTTTTTTTTATAAGATGTGTTTTAGTGGTAAACTCAGCGTTGTTTTAGTGCCATGCGGTCGCTGGGTGTGAGGGGTTTGATGAGGTTCTGTGTGTCAGATTTTAGCTCAGGGTTGAGCAAGTAAAATCTTGGGGGAGGTGTGACGCATGCCGAGTATGAGCATGCTGTACAGAACGCTCAGTCAGGCCCCACTCTCGCTAGGATCGTCAGGGCAGGAACTTTGGCTGTAGTCTGTGTAGAGTTTCCTAACTCAGTTTATGTGAACCGTTGTACTATAAGTATTATAATTATGTATTTTGTTTTCTTCTAAGTCAACGAGTTCTATTTTATATCATTAGATATAAGTATTGTGTGTGGGACTTATAAATAATGATGAGAGAGAGAGTTATGTAACGATGGCCAGTGAGCGCGCCACGAGGTGTGTACCCGAGTGCCCGGTCGTAACATTTTATGATGGCTAGTTTTCTTGCAACAACCGCGCAACGCGAGTGCAAAAAGCATGTAATTCGGCACTTTCCCCATACAATTCCGTATATAGCGAGTGAGAGAGGGAGGGAGGAGGTGGGATTCGTGTCAGTAGGTTCGCCGCGGTGGTCTGGAGCAGTCATACGCTCGCTACTCTCCTGCCACCACTTGTCTCTCTCTCTCAGCAACATTACGTGCTGAAATTGCCACACGACCTATGTCGAGCGCCGCCAGATAGTCCAGATTTATTATACTCGACTTATGTTGCGCCCCGACAGTTATGGGTTAAGGAGACGTCATCAAGGATCATCGTCTCAGGAATCGTCCCCCGGCTTGGTGTAGAGAGCCGATTTTACAACATAGCCACCAGCACAAATCGTTGTCTAGCAAACCTCTGCAGGAAGGAAAACGTGGGATTCGTCGACACCTGGGACAATTTCTACTACGATGACTGTTTGTTTTCGGACGATGGAGTTCATCTGAACCAGGTGGGAGCAGCAAGTTTTGGGCGTCTTCTCAACGATGCGGTGAAGGATTTTCGGAGAAGAAATCGACTCAGCACAGGACAACCAGGAAGGAGGACCGAAGACAGCGAGGGCGGCAACCTGCGAAGGAATTAAATGCTAATCTGTCAAGAACCGCGAATTTGGATAGAGCTCCACCAACACGACCCAAATTCAAAACCGCCAGGGATAACGACCGAGGACCGATGTCAGCCATGAATGTAAATGTAGATCCGACCAGAACCAAAAATTTGATTAAAGAACGTTCTGCGAGTTCTAAAACCGCAACTTTAAAGGTTTTCTATGCAAACGCTCGTAGCATACGCAATACATTTTCAGATTTAGAGGAACTAGTGTTTACTGAAAATTATGATGTGATTGGTATAACAGAATCTTCTCAATACAGTAGATAGAGACTTTTTAGCAGAGTATTCACTTCCCGGTTATGTATTGTTTGAGAAAAGCCGAATAAATAAAAATGGAGGTGGCGTTTTATTTTATATCAAAGAAAGTCTTAACCCGACCCTCTTGTCAAAACCTCAAATTGTGAACGTCGACACATCTTTTGTGCTAATAAAGAATAATAAAGGTACAAAAATAATACTTGCATTAATATACAGACCTCCAGCTCAATCAGTGCAAACTGACTGAGAAATTTATGAACAAATTGCAGATGTAAGTAACTCACAAGATACCGTATTTTTTGTGACTTTAATTTACCTGTGACCAAGTGGGGCGATACTCTTACTTCACACTCCGGACATGACTTGTATACGAACTTGCAAGAGAGTTCGCTTTATCAATTTGTTCGAACACCGACCCGTGGTAATAACGTTCTTGACATTGTACTTGCAACAAAAGAAGAATTAATAGAGAATTTGAATGTTGGTGATGAATTCAGTAACAGCGACCATCGTACGATAACTTTCACTTTAAACTTTACTAGTAACGAACCAAATAGTAGCATCGAAAAAGTCCCTAATTTCAAGAAAGCAAACTTTCATAAACTTAGAGCTATGTTTAAAGAAACTGACTGGAGCTTTTTAATTAACAATAACGACATAAATACATCTTGGAAGTTATTCGAAACCACTTACCTAAAAGCAGTGCAAGACTGCATACCATCGAAAATACGGCGTCCAGGCCATAATAATAAGCCCAAATGGTGGAATAAAGATATTTCAAACTGCCTGCTTGCTAAAAAATTTGCTAATGATATATTAAAATCCTCACAAAATGACGAAGAACGGGTGAAATTTGTAGAGCTACGACGCAAAGCCAAAAAGTTAATTAAGCAAAGTAAAAAGACCCTAGAGTTACATATTGCGAATCAAAGTAAAACAAACCCGAAAGAATTCTATAGTTATATCAGAAAGAAAAAAGTAGTTACTTCAACTGTTGGACCGTTAGTCGATGAAAATGGAGAATACACCAAAGACGAAGTACATATGAGTAATGCCCTCAATACCTTCTTTGCATCAGTTTTTACAACAGAAGACCTCAGTGATATCCCTACACCATCGCCGATTCAGATTGATAATTCAGATGTTCTAAGCAATATCACCGTTACAGAGAGAGAAGTACAAGCGCATGGAATACAAGACGGTGTGTTGAAATGGATAGAAAATTGGCTCAGCGACAGAAAGCAAAGAGTAGTCATAAACGGTAAGGCATCTAAATGGACCAATGTAAGTAGCGGGGTACCCCAGGGATCGGTACTAGGACCAATTCTCTTTCTAATTTACATCAACGACATAGATGAGGGTCTCACCTGTACAATCTCAAAATTTGCTGACGATACAAAATTTGCAAATAGCGTACTCTCAAAAGATCAAGGTGACGATATGCAACACAATCTAGATAAATTGTCACATTGGGCCCAAATTTGGCAAATGAGTTTCAATGCGGATAAATGTAAAGTACTACATATCGGATACCTAAATGAGAAAGCAAACTATTCGATGAATGGCACTCAGCTTCAGAATGTAAACAGAGAAACCGATCTGGGAGTAACAATATCGAGTAACCTAAAACCGACTCAACAATGTTCAGAAGTTGTTAAGAAGGCAAACAAAATAATTGGCTTTATAGGCAGGTCCTTTGAGCATAAATCCAAAGACGTTATCCTAACCCTTTACAATTCCTTAGTCCGCCCTCTTCTGGAATACTGCGTTCAATGCTGGTGCCCTTATTACCAAAAAGACATAAACAAGCTAGAACGAGTTCAATGTAGAGTTACCAAAATGATACCTAGCCTAAATAACAAACCATACGAAGAGCGTCTTAGAGAATTAAATCTATTTCCTTTAACCCAGCGCAGATTAAGAGGTGACTTAATTCAAGTGTTCAAAATCATCAAAGGCATCGACAATATGAACTGTAGTAAGTACTTCAATATCGACCAATCTAATTACACGCGGGGAAACGGTTGCAAAATTATTGGTAAATCTTTTAACTCACACGAATCTAAGAATTTCTTCTTCAATCGAGTTGTCAACTTGTGGAATGGGCTTCCCCGAGACGTTATAGACTGCAGCACCGTTGATTCATTTAAACTCAGCCTAGACAAATATCTCGCATCAAACCACGCGACTGACTGCGTTTGTAAATTAATAACTTTATTTTATCCTCCCCTCAGTTACTAACCAATATGTCCCCTACTAACTTCCTAGTCCTGCCACGGACATTAGTTCCAGGGCAGTAGTTCCCTTTCCAATGTTCCCTTACCCACTCTAAACCACTGTTTGGACACTTGATCCTCAGTGTTTTGGAGGACAAGCAGCCTAGAAGGGTCACTAGACCTGTTGTTGCTTGATTTCCTTGCCTTCCTTTGATACCGTAGCAACCCACGTCGCCAATACCCAGGTCGTCTGCCACCAGGATCACAACATTAGGATGATTGTTGTTGTTGTTAGCATCACCTAACACCACCCCAGACACCACACTCATCACCAACATCATCACCACCACCATTCCACATTATGTTACTCATCATCACTAATAATAGAAAAATAATATTACATTTTTTGGGCTCTAAACCATAATTAGCGTATTCAGGAAGGGCGTACCTACATGGCATGTATACACGATAATTGTATTGGATACATCATAAATCAATTGAATGATAACTGAATACTCAAATTGCGTTTAATTGGGCTACAATAAGTTTTGGTAGCAGCATGCTGAATGAAAAAGCTTGGCAACACTGCTCTGAGTCAGCCTCGCCTCTCCGCTCAGGAGGTAGAACGAGAATCCTCAGTCTTACTCGAGCAGTGAAGCAGGGAGGTGCCCTAGCAATCCTTTGATGCATGGCAAATATTTGGCCTAGCCTACAGTTTAGTGTGTCTAAATTACTATATGATTGGGTTTTATGTCTGAGAATGCTTTATTTTTATTACAAACACTTCAAGAATTTGCGACGCTCAACGTAGGAGTGTCATCAAAGAAACAATTACTACCATTGCGGCATCTTCAAACGGCCCAACGCCTGATATAGCGATACCTGCTTCAGTACATGCACCACGTCAGGAAAAAAATGAGCCGCTCCATCTCAGGACAACTTTCGCGTCGTGAGAAACAACGTTCGCCCCATCACAAGGAGGATCATCACCGAAACCATGTGCCAGAACTGTTACCAGATTCTTGCGGACTTAGACGACAAAGAAGAAATAGAAGAAATTCGGCTCGTAGGAGATTCCATGGTTCGTGGACAAATTATGGAGTTCTGCGCCAGGGCACCCAGGACCAGGAAGCGCTTTTGTACCACCATGGACAAGGATCGAGGACCCTGGACGACCAAGGGCGACAATCGAGGACCGAGAACTACCAGGGACGATGATCGAGGACAGCGGGAACGGAGGACCACCAGAAACAATGATCGAGGACCACTAGGAACAATGATCGAGGACAACGAGGACCAAGGACAACCAGGGACGAGAATCGAGGGCAGACAGGTACAGTTTGTCAAAGTTCCAGCTGACCCACCCTCACTCTGAGGCTCGCAGAATTAGCTGGCAATACTGGTGTAGTGGTGCACGGATACCACTTGCCATTAATGAGTTACCTGTGTCTGTCCTGTATATTACTGCAAATTAGACTATGTAATGTTCACATTATGAAGACTAAATGCTCCTTCATTAAGTAGCCACCAATAAAACAGAAATTTGTATTCATGTAAATTCGAGTAAAGTATGTTGCGGCAGTCAGCAGGTTTTGTATACGTTGCCAATCAGTGGATATAATAACTTGAATATTTAAGCAAATCTACGAACTTTGGGTGAATGTTCGGGATCATACATAGCAATGTATGCATTTATATTTGAGATAGGCTTACTTTCCCTTGTTTAGTATATGTTCTAACAATGATATAGCCGAAATCAGATCTACCAATCCCAATCTTTGTAAGACACACCTTTTTCCTCCTTTGTTTTTTTTTTTTTTTTTTTTTTTTAGATGTTACTGAAATACCTCACTCTAGTGAGGATTATAGGAGCATGTTAGGCTGTTTCCCCGTGCGTGGGTCTCTTTCTCTCTCTCTCTCTCTCTTACACACACATACACACACACACCTGGGTACAAACATCAATTGTAGGACTTAAACTCATACAAACAGTAGTCACCATTTAACGCCAAACTCGAATTGGTATTCTATTCGGTGTCTTACTCTGCTAGTTTCAATGTTTCATTAATATGTCGCTAACCTAGCCAAACCTAGCTTAAAATTAACTTAAAATGCATAACTTAGACTTAACACCTAACGAGCGGCCTAGGCGGTAAATAATATGTAGCCACCAGCGGGGTGTTTTTACCCAAAATAGGGTTGTTTACGTGATCATTTTCATGCCTAAATAAGACCCAGAGCGTAAAACAAGTATCTATCCCTGAAAGGGCATAAACAGAGCTTTCCAATGACACCCCAACGATCCTTGTACGACTGCTAGTTTTCTTGCAACAATCGCGCAACACGAGTGCAAAAACCATGTAATTCGGTACTTTCCCTAAACAATTCACTGTGTAGCGAGTGTGAGATGGTGGAGGAGGGTGGGATTCATGTCAGTTGGTCCACCGCGGTGGTCTGGAGCAGTCATACGCTCGCTACTCTCCTGCCACCACTTGTCTCTCTCTCTCAGCAACATTACGTGCTGAAAATGGCACACGACTTATGTTGTGAGCAGCCACATAGTCCAAATTTCTTTCACTCGACTTATGTTGCGCGCCGCCAGTTAAGGGTTAAGGTAAGTGTGGGTGAAATAACCCGAGTATGCGCAAAAGGACAGGTGAGCGATGCCACCGGTATCCCAACTTCCACGGTCACGACTATTAACATATTGACTCCTGTCAACACACAGTTCAGGTGATAATCGTTTGGTAAACATGACCGACTGACAGGTCTATTACCGAACCAATATGTCGCTGTACCACTCACTCTCAATGACCCCCTTGTATCTTACTCTATGGATATATTATACTTAACTATAGTTATATATTATACTTAACTATAGTTATATATTATACTTAACTATAGTTATATATTTTTGTTTACACTGAATGAATTTACCTGGTAAACATACACTCAGGTTCTTGGGCAGAAAACTGTTATATACTTGTTGTAAGCTAAAGGAGAATTATTATGTGTCTATGTATCTTATTTCAAAGCTAGAGGTAGTAAACAGGGGTCTGTCTGAAAAATGAAAGATTAAATTGGAAAGTTTCAGCAAATCAAATTTAGTTCATGAAACAATCATACTGCAATTAAGTAACTAATATCATTCTAATCACCAAAGTGTTAATGTCGAGTTTAGTTTGTATATTATGCCAACATTTAGCTGATGCATATACTGTGTATAATTCAGCTTCATTATATTACTTTTCTGCCGAGTGAAGCAACTTTTGAATAATATTTACATATAAATATATAGTGTGGGTTTATATGTTAGTCTCCATCTAGCCATGGGACTATGGAAAGTATCATGCGATCATTTTATTAGCAATTTTTGTTTAAAGAAGAAATGTTTGAAAATGATGTCATTACATTGGCTTGATTCACATTGTCCAGTCACACCCGGCTTGTGATCCTCGTAGAGTTTACCTTCATGATGCTGGATCGGGATATGATCAGGATCATTTAACATTAAATACACTTATACATGTAAGTACCCCCCCAACCCCCTACCCCACAAACACACAGACACACACACACACACACACACACACACACACACACACACACACACACACACACACACAATAACTGTTGTTGACCTACAGTAAACTTAATTTACATTAATAATTTACACTGTCATATTTCTGGGTAGCCAACTTGTGTGAACATTGTCCCCCACTAACCACAACACAAAAGAAGGATTGTACTTACATTGTTGGGTTGATGACTTAACCTAAGACGTGCGCATGGGGGTATGAGACACCACACTCCTGTGCGCACGTATTTGAGCTGTTCCCATTACTAACATCATTATTTTACCATAAATAGCATTAATACTTATCCATATGCGCCTATTATAGGTTGATTATAAAGGTATTAACCTGTTACAACAATAAAACAAGTGAAAACAGCGTTTGGATGGTCAAAATCGGCGATACAGGCCGGGAGTTACATAATGTATGGCTGAGGCAACCTCCCTCCCCTCCACTCTTCCCCACGTCTGGAGAGAGACTGTCGATCGATACTCTCTCTCTCTCTCTCTTGCACTCGCTTGGTAACAGTGATGACAATGCCCTGCTTGCAACTCGCTAATGTTAGCACGAAAATAGATCGCAGAATAAGGTAATAACAGGGAAAATAGGTGATAACTGAAGGAGGTGAGGAAAGTGGGGAAGGAGGGGAGGTGGAGGAGTGATATTTGGCATGGCCCAGGGGCAAAAAAAAAATAAAATAAAAAAAAATTGGGGTGTTTTAAATGAATTTTTTAAAAGCCTTACTCTTAAGAGTTTTCCCGCAGTCCGCCGGGGGAACTCTCAAGAGTCTCCCTGCAGTTCCCGGGCGGTAACTTTACATGTGTTATTGTACATACGGAGGCATATGGGAATACACACCAATTATTAACCCTCTCACGACCATATGACGTAGAGGTTGCCAGATTAGCAATAATAAATAGAGTTCTCTCACTCTTATAATTATCTCTCCAAAATTAGTTTTCTGCCTACAGCTAACTTAAAGACAACTGCAGAAGTTAAAGTAACTAAACTAAAGGTTTCTAAATACCCCTGATGGTAACAAAGGTTTTAAAGTATCCCTAATAGGCTCAACATTGCGTCAAAAACGTGAGAGGGTTAATAAATTAGTGCGGGCACACACACACACACACAAGGAACTGAACCTAGGTACACAACAATACTATGTATGACACAATGCCTGCAAGGCAGTGTATGTACCCGCCTCTCTCTTTATCTCTCTATTCCTAATAAGAAATATCGATACAAACCTGGAATGAAGGATTCCATTTCTATATTCCTCCGCCGGTGTTGTAGTCAGTGGGCTGAACCCAGCCTTGTGTTCCTGTTTTCAATTAAGGAAACAACCCAGAGACAAATGGCAGCCATTATAGCACTTTGGATGTTGAACAGTGGAGGTCTTTTAGTAGACAGGGATTGGACAACTATTGACCAGTGATCTCCACTTTGGTTGTTGGTCATAAGGCTCCTGAGGTCAAGAGGGACTGGTCAAGAACAATGGAATGAAAGGAATAATAGGACACGATCCGAAGAAAGCAGTGTAATATCTGATAATCTGTTTCATAGTATCCATTATAATGTACTGTGAAGTATCGTTCAGATCATAATATTATTTGGCCTTTAATTTGGCTAAATATAGGCAATATTAATAAATACAATACACCTTTGGACAAGCATAATATCGAGTAGTATCGGTGGCATTTTGAAACAAGGCACTGCTATTGGTAATATTTAGATATATACCAAGCAAACACAGTTAGTTCACCACTCTTTGAGGCTCATTAATATAGAACCCTTTTAAAATAAACTGAGAAACAAAGTAAAGTAATTTTGTAGACAACGTTCACTGTTTGTTATTGATATCCTTGTCCTGCTTGGAGCTGACCCCTACTGCATATTTATATAATCTCTGGTATCCTATAATAATTATCTGTGATTTAAAGTTTCCGTATCTGATTCAAAGGGTTTCTAACGCGATATTTGTATATACAAGTATGCCAGTACGAATATTTATATTTTTGGTCTATCACTAAACTATTGTATACGATCTAGGAAGAACCTGATGGCTATTGGGTTTATCTTTTCCATGCGATGACGATAATTATATTGAGTTGTAGAACAAATCAACCATAATTTACACTTCCTAATAGGGCTCTTGACATCAGTAGCCATCAATATCTCTTTAGTAACTTTCTCAGTTTTCTCATAGCTAATTTAATATAATCCGATTGATGCAAAATATTGTTTTAGGTCAAACACAGATGTGCCAAAGTGAAGGGATAAAGACACAAAATGTTGATCTTTGTTCATAGTCTGTTTACATGAGAGTTTCGTTAGGTGGGAGTGGGTGAGGAGGTAAACCAGAGGGTTTCGTTCATGTCATTATCCAACCAGTAATCCCATTGCTAATAGCATAATTATTCGCCGCAACGTATTATGTTTGTTTGGTATAGTCTTTAAGTTTTCAGGAAGAGAACACCTTACTACATGTTATGCCTATCCTATTACAATCCCTATTAATATCAATTATCAAATATTTATTTAATAGCAATTTTTGAAACTAATGAAACACCTCTAAATACGTACGCTGATTATAAAAGCGTTTAGGTATGTGTTCAGTATACAAGACAATACATTGTCATGTGTTAGCATTGGAGTTTTTGAAAAGCGTTTTGATAGTTACAAATATACCACAATTGTTCCTTCTATCATAGTAACTATACTAAGGGTACTATAATATATTATTACATCTATTAGTTAAAGGCATGTCCTTATATTCTTACAAATTTAGGAGTCTTTACTGATTATATCAAACAAATTAGCTGTGTAAAGAATCTATTCAATGACATATACCCAGATAGCATGATCATATATTATTACCGTCTTTATACTACTAAGTAATTACTATATAGTTTGTTAAATGTATATCAAACTTTCTTATTAACACCAGGACCCTTGAGTGTGTGTGTGTGTGTGTGTGTGTGTGTGTGTGTGTGTGTGTGTGTGTGTGTGTGTGTGTGTGTGTGTGTGTGTGTGTGTGTGTGTGTGTGTGTGTGAATTGAATTAAATTGAACATTGAATTAAGTTAATTTGCTCAGACTATTACAAAAAGTATAAAGTACAGCCCCTTACATATTACACATGTACAATATGCCTATCTATCTATCTATTGCCTGACATCCCCGAAGGGGTGGCCACGAACAGACCGCCCTCATAACCTCTGTCCCCAGTCAGTCAATGCCCCACCTTCATATACTTCCTCACTCCATCCTTCCACCTCTCCTTCGGTCTACATCTTCCTCTCCGTCCTTCCACCTCGCTCTCGTACACCCTCTTAGTCATTCTCTCGCTTCCCATACGTTCCATATGGCCGAACCATCTCAAGTTGTTCCTTTTCACACTTTCCAGCACATCTACCTCCAAACCACACCTCCTTCTTACTTCCTCATTTGTCTGTCTATCCTTCCATGCAACTCCGCACACACTTCTCAAGTAACTCATTTCCTCCGCTCTCACTCTTGGTCTGATTTTCTTCCCGATCATCCATGCTTCGCTTCCATAAGTTAGTGTCAGGTTTACCACACTGTCGTGCAAGGACTTCTTCACTTCCATACTGACCACTCTATTTCTTGTTACTGCTTTCAACGTTCCTACAACCCTCTTCCCCTGTTGCACCCTCTCCCGCACTTCTTCATCCATAGTCCCATCTTTACTCAACACACTTCCCAGATACTTCAAAGAGCTGACGATCTCCATAGCCTGACCATTCAAGTTCACCTCACACTCTGTGACTTCACCCCTTTCGAAGACCATAGCATTGCTCTTCCCCGCATTTACCTTCAAATTCCGTTTTTCGCACACGGTTCCAAACTCATTTACCAGACCCTGCAACTCCCATTCATTATCGCTCATCAGAACTGTATCATCCGCAAACAGCAGTATAGGCAGCTTCCACTCATTTCCCTCCCTATTTAGCAATACACCAACATCCACTGCTCTTCCCAGTATTTCTTTCATGACTCCATCTATATATACAGAAAACAAACACAGAGATATCACACAACCCTGTTTCAACCCAACACTCAGGTCAAAGAACTCACTCTGCTCAATCTCCACACGTACTGCCGCCTTTGCACCCTCATACATGTTTTTCACTGCTTTCAGCAACTTGCCATCTACTCTGTGTATTCTACTGTAAGTACTTTCCACATGCCTTTTCTATCCAGTCTGTCATAGGCCTTCTCCAAGTCCATAGAGGCAACATACACCTT
Source organism: Lithodes maja (assembly GCA_037953745.1). Lineage (NCBI taxonomy): Eukaryota > Metazoa > Arthropoda > Malacostraca > Decapoda > Lithodidae > Lithodes > Lithodes maja. Next base: position 63,886 of record JBAKBP010009974.1, on the reverse strand, counting down.
TTGTTGCTTCTCCAGATATTTCTCCACAACACAATTCAGGGTAAACATCTGATCTACACATCCTCTTCCCTTCCTAAGACCTCCCTGCTCGTCGCCTATTTATTTCTCCGTTCTCACTCTCACTCTCTCAACCACTACCCTACTGTACACCTTCCCTACTACGCTTAAAAGACATATTCCTCGGTGGTTACACTCCTCTTTCCCCTTTGCCATTATATAGGGGGACTATTATGCCAGTCTTCCAGTCATCGGGTGCATTCCTCTTCTCCCATGCTAGTTTGCACATTTTCCATACCCATTCAATCACTATCTCACCACCATACCTCAACATTTCCCCACACACTCCATCTGTTCTTGGTTCTTTCCCCAACTTCACGCTTTTCATAGCTTCCCACACTTCTGACCTGATCCCCAACTCATCCTCCACTACTTCTCCTCTTCTCCCTCCCATACCATATCCAACTATGTTTGCTGGCTCTTCATTCCTTACATTTAGAAACTCATTGAAGTACTCCCTCCATCTTTCGACTCTCTCTTGCTTCTCGGCTAGCATTCTCCCATTCATATCTTACACACCCTTACTGTTTCCCTTGCTACCTTCCCTAACTGTCTTGACTTCTTTCCAGAACAGTTTCTTACACTCCATCCATTTTACACCCAGATTCCTTCCCAATTTCTCATCTACTCTTCTCTTACTTTCCTTCACTACTCTCTTCACCTCTCTCTTTCTCTCCACATACCTCGCTCATTTCTGCCTCTCCAAATCTACATTCCCTCTACTATCCAACCACTCTCTATACGCTTTCTTCTTATCTTCCACAGCTATGTTTACCTCTTCTGTCCACCATGCTGTACCTTTCACTCCCCTCCCTCTTCTCCTCAATCCACACACCTCCTCACATGCTGCACATATCTCTTCCTTAACCCTCTCACATCCTTATGACGCAGAGGTTGCCAGATTAGCAATAAGAAATAGATTACTCTCACTCTTATAATTACCTCTCCAAAATTCGTTTTCTGCCCACAGCTAACTCAAAGACAACTGCTGAGGTTGAAGTAAATAAACTAAAAGTTTATAAATACCCCGGACGGTAACAAAGGCTTTAAAGTATCCCTAATAGGCTCAATAATTGTGTCTGGACGTGAGAGGGTTCATGAGCACCTTGCTTATCTCTTCCACTTCCTCCATATCTCCCAGGTCGAACCCACCTAGTCGTCTTTCTACTGCTCTCCTGTACTCTTCCCTGATTTCCTCCTGTAGCCTCTCCACTCTCCTCACCATTCCACCTTCCTCTCACCTCCCTCCAGCTCTCCTCACCCACTTATTTTGTATCCTAACCTTAGGTACTACTACATAATGATCAGACAGACCCCCTCCAATACCCCTGTACACCCTAGCATCCATTACAGATTTCTTAATTCTTTCATCCACACATATATAATCAATCAGTGACTTTCGTTCCACCACTGTCTTATCCTTCATCGTCCACACCACTTTACATGTGTACCTGTGTATCATTCTGTGTCGGAAGAAGGTGTTGGCTATCCACAACCTCCTCCCTACACACATAGCATGTAATGTGCATATATTTATGTATATGTATGTCTGTGTGTATGTGCTGTCAATGGTTCGAGCCCGGTTGAGAATATAAGGTATATAATATATATATGTACTGTACGTGTATTTATATGGTCATATGCACATATGTATGTAAGTATACGTACATATGAGCGAGAACATATTGCTCACTAGCGCAACTTCTGATTATAAATCTATGCATAAGCATTATCTATTATTAAGTGTTCGCGTATCTTCATCCATGTATTTCCACCCTTAACCCGGCAAGCGCGATAGGCCTAACGGAAGGCTTCCTATAGGGAACGCGATAGGCCTCACGGAAGCAAGACCATAAAAAAAGCCTTCCAAAAAAAAAAAAGGGCCTATCAAAACAAAGGAATTTGTCTCTAGGTGAGATAATTCCCCTCTAGTACTCATCCATGTGTTTCTCACCCCCCCCCTCCCCTACCTTATTCCCCCCTCCCTCCCCTCCTCAATTATCACCTATTTTTCCTCTTATTATCATAATTTATCGGTTATTTTTCTCTCCCGCGATAATGTAGCACAAGTGGGTTGCATAAAAGATCGTTATGTAACACCAAACACCGGCACACACCGCCCCGCTCGCCTCAGTTGACTCACAGACAGCGAGAGGGGAGGGTTGCCTGTGGCTCTCTCTCGCCTGAGATTATGACCGGGTGGCCAATATCTTCGTTTTTCACCACCCAAATGCTTTTCCAACTTATTTTAGCACTCCTGAAGGTTCATATATACATCATATATGTAAAATAAAAGCATACCGAAAACAAATAATGCTCTATATTGTAAATATAACGAATTCTGTCAGAATCCAAGGCTAAAAATGCACAAATAACTACCCTAGCCCCTAGGTCTATATCGCGCTTGTCAGGTTAACAATAGAACGCCCAGCTCTTACATATTTCGCCTTCTGTCACACACACACACACACACACACACACACACACACCTACACTACCGAGGATTAACCTCCCATTGTAGTACCTGCACCCTTCCATCTGCACCTGCACCTCTTCCATATTTCGCCTTCTGTCACACACACACACACACACACACACACACACACACCTACACTACCGAGGATTAACCTCCCATTGTAGTACCTGCACCCTTCCATCTGCACCTGCACCTGCACCTCTTCCATATTTCGCCTTCTGTCACACACACACACACACACACACACACACACACACACACACACACACACACACACACACACACACACACACACACACACACACACACTACCGAGGATTAACCTCCCATTGTAGTACCTGCACCCTCTTCTTTACCCTAACCATACCAAAACAGTTTCTGTATGTATGTATGTTTGTGTGCATACGTGAGCGTTTGTGGTGTTCTGTATATGAGTAAGTAAATAAATGTGTATATGTACTGTATATCACTTACTCTCATGGTTATTTTATGATAATTTGTATTCTGCACATGCATCATTATTGTATTTATTTATTTTGTTTGTAAACTAAGCTTACCATCCTCATATCTGTACATCTCATGTTCATCCACTAAATTGTAAAATGTGTATTTTCAGCTCATGAGGCTGCCATTCTTTAATAAACCGTTTATTATTATTATTATTATTATTATTACATCCACAAGAGCACTACCATTCCCATTCACCTCTGATGGTACCCCCAACCCTTCCACCACTCCATCAACTTTTCTATCACATACCTTTCCATTCATATCCCCAATCAGAAATATTTTTTCGTTCGTATCAAACTTATCCAGGCATGCCTCCACATTCACCCAGAACTCCTCTTTCTCTCTTACAAGTTTATCCGCTGTCGGAGCATACACACACAAAATCACCCACGTTTGTATTCCTAGTTTCATTCTCACCCACACAATCCTTGAACCCACAGACCCATATTCTCTTACACACTCCTTCCATTTGTTACTTACAAACAAACACGCACCTTCTCTCGCTGCTCCCTCACTCACTCCAGCACACACAGCCATTCCACACTCCCACTCTCTCACATCTGTACCCTTTCATTTGGTCTCCGTCATTCCACATACATCCAGCCTGGCATTCACTAACACTTCTAGTACCTCTCTCTCTTTTGTGCCATCATTCATGCCACTCACGTTCCATGTACCTATTCTCAGAATGTCAGTAAGCTTGTCTATAGTCGGTCCGGGTTCGTCAACACAGGGTCCGTCCGCATCCGTGGCTGCTTGTTCTTTTATCGTTGCTACGTATTTTTTTCCGGGTGGGGTTCGCAAGCCCACCGACCCAACCTCTTTAGTCGCCTCTTATGACACACAGAAGGCACGTAGGGACATATTCTAATCCCTTACCCCCAGGACAAATATGCCTATGCTAACTAAATTAACGTACACTTTGTGACGTTAACCACTCCGTTAGAACCGCATGGCTTGTCCTACAGTGACTCACTAGGATCGCCAGGGCAGTGGATGGGGCTACAGTTTATGTATTAGAGTGTGCTTTATTTCATATGAAAGCTTGTGTCATGGGCAGTCCAGAAAGGCTCTTTGTTTTCGCCCATGTCAAGGCTTTATATATTTAATTGTAAAGTATATGTTTTGTCATTAACTAGTAATGATAGGATCTGGGAGAGAGAGAGAGAGTAGAACGGAGTGAGAGGGGGCGCGCAGTGTTTTTTGTCCCGCTCGATGACGTCACGGCTGGCTGCCTCGCGGGGGTTGGTGGAGGGAGGTCCTTACCATGCTGTGAGCCTTGTTAGTGGTTAGTTGACTTGTAACCGCTGTTTTCCCACGCGGCTCGAGCTAGTGCGAGTATATATACTGGTTCCTCGCCACTCTCTCCCTCAGATCTGGTTTCTAGAACACACCCATCTTTTTTTCCCTTGCTATCTATCCCCGCTCCGTACCTGAGAATCTTTTCCTCTGCCTATCTCTCTCATTCTCCATATCTTTCACCACCTCTTTATTAACAGTATATCCCCTCTGGTTAACTCTGCAAAATCAGCTTCATGCTGGCCAGTTGTATTGTGTGTTAAGGTCTGATATAACCTGTGTATGTTAGTTGTTAAGATAAGTGGATCACGAAGCATTGGTTGGCTTTCATATTGCCGCTTCCTATAATTATTAGTGTTCTGCTGGATTAGATAATGCTAGACTACTAGTCTGATATTAAAGGTATTGTTTCCTATGAGTGCTGGCTTCAGTTAAAAGCGGCACGACATACCTGAGAACTGGAGTTGATTGAGTAAATTCTAGTCTGTGTGCCATTGAGAGTAGAGCATGCACGAATGAGGGCTTTTTGCCTATACCATTCTGCACTGTTCTAGTCTCGATTGTTTGTCTTTGAGGTACGCCAGGAGAACGCTTAATACTTAGGTATTAAGGTTTCTCAAGAGAGCTACCCTTCATTATAACGTAATATTTGACGCACAGACTTGAGATTTGTACTAGGCTATGCAGCATGCCATGCGCACCAGTATCTCGTATCATTGACTCTAGCTAGACTTTATCAGTCACAGTAGACATTAAGTATATTAACCTAATTACTCTTTTTATGCATACCCATTTATGATTACACAAGCATTTCGCAGCCTAGTTTGATGTATTGAGACACAAACGACTTAGGCTCTTTTTGTTGATAGGAATACTGCATTGTGGCGATTATAATTAGTGTTGTAGTATTTAGGATATTCTTGGCTCCGACGGCATTATATATTCTGCCTTTTTGTGTGCATAGCCTGCACGAGCATTGTTCCACTTCCTGCCTTTTTGGGTTCCATTTCCGATACGAGCATCTTTACAGCATCTAACATTTAAAGAAGATTCCTTGTTAGTGTTGAAGGATTTTAGTGCACTTTTTTTCATGCAGGAGTGCCTGACATTTATTGATTAAAGTAACGTAAGCTGTAACTTCTCTTACCACCTTACTTTGCATACCATAACCAAGCACCTTCGGTTATAGGTAGTAATAGGCTGTTTTCACCTAACATTAAGCCTAGAGTAGATGCACATTTATTGAGAGTTTGATAGCCTATTATTGCATATAGAACTCTGTAGAGTATTTGTGTTCTTTGTTCACTGGGAATATACTTCAGAGGTTGGAGCTAGCGCTTTCCGTTGTAACATTTATGCCATTACTAGTCCAATGAATAAGAGCCCTGATATATTTGAACCCCAGTCGTAACAAATGGCGACCTTACCTAGGTTTGGTGAACCTACATTTATTAGCAGGGAACATTTGTTGTTTTGGAGAATATTTTGCGGGGATCAGCAAGAATAATTGTTTTTTGCAACATAGTATAGCCCTTGAGTATTTCCGAGAATTTTTGTGTGTATATCAAGGTATAAGAGTTTGGGGTGCTTCTTTTCTGAATATTGTGGTGAGAAATTTTTGTGAGCATCATGTCTTATACCGGATCAGAGGAGAATGGAGACACAGTACGTAATGTCGAGACTGAGGAACAGCAGTGTGATGATGTGGTTAATCAGGTGAACTGTGAGGAGGATGCTAGGATATTTTTGCAATGGCCTGTTACTGCCGAGCGGTTGGTGGGTGTGAATCGGTACGGTCTTCAATGCCTGGCCACAGCTATCGGTCATGCGGGTACTAGCAGCATGACCAGGGATAACTTGATAACGTGTGTACTGGGCAGGGTGACTGGTGAGCGAGATGGGTTGAGTGCTCAGAGCCCTTCGGCCATGCTTCCCCTACACTCGACTGCCAGCCATCCCAGTAGTTTGCCGACCCCGGGTACGCTTCCACAGGTGGGTGGTGACTGGCAGGGTGGGTTGCCCCTGGGGGGACCACCGGTAATTTCAAACATTGTAGCACCTTCACCTCCTCAAGGGTTATCTCCAGAATTATTGCTTCAGCTCGAATTAGCTAAGATCGAAGAGAGAAAGGCTATCAGGGCAGGTGAGCTTCAGCAGCAAATAGAATTAGCCAAGATAGAAGAGAGAAAAACTATCAGTCAGGAGCACATAGAGCTAGCAAAAATCCAAGCTGAGTCGACTAGGTACTGTGCCGACATGGATGTAGAGAAGTCGCGAGTAGAGACAACGGGACAGCGACTTGGGGCTGGTAACCGTGTTCATGAGCAGTCTCTCTCGCACTTATTGAAACTGTTACGACCGGGCACTCGGGTACACTAGGGCTCTTACACAGGACTCGAGTATGGCTCGTTGCCACAACGGAAAACACACGATCCCAACCCCAGAGTACTGCCAGCCGAACAAAAAACGCCACTACCCTCCAGAGTTCTATCTGCTATAACGGGGTATACAAGAACTCGGTACTAGCGTTTCACACAACAGACTAATAACAAGACGGGAGTTATCTAGTCTGGTCAACAATCAAACAAAGAAGAAAGTACTACAACACTAAAGAATAGTGTTGGCCGAAGCCGAAGTAATCCACCCTTGAACTAAGAACTTAAGAAGTCCTCCACCCTCTACTTCGGATCGGCACTATTACGTTACGTTAAACAATAGTCCTCGAGCATCAAGCAAGGAATCTTCTGATAAGTTAGATGCTTCTCGAATACTCATAAGAAGTAAGTATCGGATTTTGAACAGCAATTTAATGAATAACTCACTGGTAATTAAAGGCTTTAAATTGACATAAGAATTATAAGAATAAGCAATAGGATATGGCAAACATTAAGAAGAAGTACTCCGACAATGCACTGGCAATAGCCTACTAAGATTGTGCTCGTGGGCCACTAATCTCTGAAGTAGCTAAGCGTGCCACACATGAAATCAATAGTGCTTAAACAATAATATACATAAGGAGAAGCTTCAATACTATGCTGTATCTGCTGGTCGAGCAAAGTCTAGCTGGGATATCTAAGGTTAAGAGACAATGGCTGAGCAAGCGGCTCGTAGCCTAGCGAGGTCCTTAAGACTGTGCGGCCAAATTACGGTAATTGACGGGATGCTCTCTTGAGAGATCCAGATCACTAGTATCTGGTTCTCTCCTGGCGATCCTCTCAAAGTCAAGCAAATGAGATAGCACAGTGTTGGGTGGCACAGGCAAAAGCCCTCACTCGCAACACAGTGCTAAACTCCCACGGTACACAATCAAAAAGACCCCCTAGGCTTCCCACGTCTCCGTTGCAATTGTGCTGGTTCAACCAACCTAGCACTCATAGGAAATCACAACTCGAGGAACCCTATCCCAGTCTAGCATTACCTAAACCAGCAGAAAACAGGAACATGAATAATAGTACACAGGGAAATACATATACGAGTGCAACAAACATCAATCAATCCTATTCTAGTTAACCCTTCCAAAATAGGCTATCTAACAGGCACTTATCTCGTGAGAACTCAAGCGATAATACTTTGGCTGACTAAATCTGCACCAAAGGGGTCATTGAGGTTAAAAAGGGTTCAGAAGAAGAAGGTAGGCGGTACAGAGAGTAGGGAAAGTTCACATCAGTCGGAAGAATATATATATAGTTGCAAGGGATATAAGAAGTCGCTCTGCCTGATGAGTTCTGAAGCATGGTGGCAAAAACCTCTCTTTTTATACTCGGCCCTCTAGCGGCATATCTCAAACTACTTAAGGACCGCCCACTGGCAATCATGACGTCATATTCTCTCAATCTGGGATTGACAAAGAACTTCCCACGCGCTGAAAGGGAGGAAGGGAGGAGGGAATTAGGCCTACCGGCCCGCGTGGCGCACTCACCGACCCCACGCCACGTAATATCCCTCCTCTCATCATTACATACAAGTCCCACACACAATACTTATATCTAATGATATAAAATAGAACTCGTTGACTTAGAAGAAAACAAAATACATAATGATAATACTTATAGTACAACGGTTCACATAAACTGAGTTAGGAAACTCTACACAGACTACAGCCAAAGTTCCTGCCCTGACGATCCTAGCGAGAGTGGGGCCTGACTGGGCGTTCTGTACAGCATGCTCATACTCGACATGCGTCACAAAACTGGTTCCGGTGTTTGACGAGAGTGGTGTAACAGAATTTTTAACACGCTTTGAGAAGAAGTGCCAGGAACACCAGTGGCCAGAGAATAAATGGGCAGCACTTGTATCCTCTAGATTAATAGGCAAGGGTCTTAAAGCCTACGATGCGTTACCTTTGGAGTTATGTATTGTGTATGAGGATCTCAAGGAGGCTGTCCTGAGGGCTTACGAATTGCAACCAGAAACGTACCGTTTGAAGTTCCGGGGTGTAACTAAGGGAAGAGATAGCACCTTTTTGGAACACGCCCGGGACTTGTCCGATGCTATGGGGAACTGGCTCCGATCTGAGAGGGTCACAACATTTGATGATATTAAGCAGTTAATGATGTTAGAGCAGTTCTTTAAGAGTACGGGCGGTGATCTAACTTTGAACTTGAAGGAGAAAAACCCAAGAACTCTAGTTGAAGCAGCAGAAATGGCTGATCGACGGCTGTCGTTGATTCGGGGTTGCGGGTCCTCACAGAAGTACGATGTAAGTGCTAAGGACCGTTATCCTCCCCCTCCCCGTAACAATGACACATTTAAACAGAAGAGCCATAAAACTAAAACTGAATCCAAACCTTACACCACACCGTATGTGAAAAGTCAGGGGCCTTTTACATCACAGTATAAGCCGAAACCGAAATTTATGTGTTTTAGTTGCCACCAGGAGGGTCATAAGGCAAATGAGTGCCCTAGTCGACCTCCTCCGGCAGCTGTGTCTTTTGCTCACGGCATTGGAGTGTTCAAGAGGACATCGGAGTTTGTTGGAGGCATTTCTTCCGAGGTAAATACACTGCCAGTGCAGAAGGATCCGGAAGGCTTATTCCCTGTCCGTGATGCCTTTAGTGACCACAGGGGACTCGGTTGTGTGGAGTGGGGGGGTAGAAGACATGAGGTGAGAATTTTGCGTGACACTGGGGCATCGCAAACACTGTTGAGAAATTTCACTGGTAAACCTGTCAATACGGCGCGGGTGGTTGTGGTTCAGGGAGTTAATGCGACAAGGTCATACCCGCTTGTGAGAATGAAGGTGGAAGTTGATGGTGTGACTTGTGACCTGGATGTGGGAATTGTGGAGAAGTTGCCTGTTGGGGGCGTCGACTTCCTTCTCGGCAACGACTTTGCGGGACCTACTTCTGAGGCTCCACCCTTGGTCGTTGCCGAGAGGCCGGCCGACGTGAGTAGGGAGGAGCAGGAGTGGGTTGAGAAGTGTCCGGTGCAGCCTATGGCGTGTGTTGTCACCGGAGATCCTGCATCCAGGGAGTCATATTCTGGTCAACAATCTTTAGATCAGCGGAGGAAGGGTACCGAGAAGGGGTTGAAAGTTGATGCGGTTGAGAGTTTAGTATCAGCGGACATTCTCGGGGACTCATTATTAGGACCACATTTCGAGTCGAGAGAAGACCCATTAACTGTTCCTGAGAAGGCAGTGGATGGGCTTAAAAAGACGATGAGACAGCAACGGTACGCAGAGAGAGAGCAACGGGAGGCCAAATTTAATGTAGGAGGGGGGCATGAGTTGTTTCGCAAACACTTGGATAGGCTTGCTCCTTCGGACATTCGTAAGTTGCAATTGGAAGACCCGGAGGTTCTTGAATGTGGTACCGGTGCTGTCGAGTTGAAGGAGGACAGTGTTGCACAGTCGAGAGATGTAGCAACGAGGTACCCTGACGCGTACCCTATGAGAAATGGGTCAGCGAAGACGGAGGTCCGAGGCTTGCTAGTGTATTTTTCCCGGTATGGTTACCCGCAGGAGATTCATGTTGTTTTGTTTGCTGCACGGGAGGTACCTGGGGAAAGTTTGGGATTCAGCCCTAATGAGCTCGTCTTTGGTCACCGTGTCAGAGGGCCTCTCCATATGGTTGAAGAAGTATGGGAGGGCACAGAAAAACCTTGTTCTATGCTCAAGTGTGTCCTCAACAGTCGAGAACGGATGTTGCGCAGTCTGGAGTTGGCTGGCCGTAATTTGACTAGCTCTCAGGCCCTCATGAAGGACAGGTACGACCTCAAGGTTGAACTCAGGGAGTTTCACGTGGGTCAGGAGGTGTTGATTCTACTGCCCCTTGTAGGTCACCCCTTATCCGCGAAGTACACTGGTCCTTATAGGGTGGTGGAGGAGCTATCGGTCCTGGATTACTTGGTAGCCACTCCAGACAGACGGAAGCGCAATCAGTTATGTCGTGTTAATCCCATGAAGGAGTATGGGAGGCACCCCCCTGAGCCTCTCACTGTGCCTGTGATGACGTTTAGCAGTCAAGGTGGAGAAGGAAAACGGGACAGTCAAGCTCAGGTGGAGGATAACTGGAAGGATATGAAGTTCAAATGGGCGCCTGAGTGTGAGAAGGTGTTTAGAGAAGTAAAACACCTGTTGTGCACTCACCCGATCCTCAGGGCCCCTGACTTTAGCCTACCTTTCCAACTAGCAACGGAGGCTAGTGGTGTGGGGGCTGGTGCCATCCTTGTGGAAAAGGACGATGATGGGCTGGAGCATCCTGTTAGTTTCTGCTCGGAGAAGTACAATTCGGCCCAGGGGAGCTGCTCTGTTGTCGAGGAGGAGCTGCTGGCGGTTGTACTTGCTCTGAGGCATTTCGAGGTCTGTGTTCCAGCCTATGGTCCGGTCGTTGTAGTTTACCCAGATCATCACCCTCTCAAGTTCTTGGACCAGTTTCACAATCGGAATATGAGGCTGACGAGGTGGTCACTAAGGTTATTGGTATATAACCTGGACATACGCCATATTGCCGGTTGTGACAACGTGGTTGCAGATGGTCGTTCAAGGGTATATGATCCTGGGTAGATTGACACACGGGTAGCCTCCTGCTTTAGTTTGAATAGTATTTTGCGCTTGGTGCTTGTTGGCTCGCGGTTGTAGCCCAGCGTATTGGGTCGTAAAGCAGGAGTTGAGCGTTTGGTATAGAAGAAAAAACTAGGCTTGCCCCTATAGTGCAGCCGAAATAAACAAATTATAAACATAAAAATCAAATAAAAAACTTTCTTTGATAGTTAAATTTTTTCAGTATGTTATAGCAGTAATTCTGAGTTGCACTCCTCTCAGAATGCTGGGCTAGAGAAGCTCGCTCTTGAGGAGCATAACTACATATAATTTAACCTATTGTGTTGGGAGGGTTATGATTTTGAGAACAAATGTTTTGTTGAGGAACTGTGCCAGATATTTTACTGCCGCTGGGTGATGGGAAGTGGAGATATAGCATGGGTTCTAACCATCAGATTTTTGTGAGCCTTGGGGCCTCTGAGAAAAATCTTGGGGGGGGGTGTGACGTTAACCACTCCGTTAGAACCGCATGGCTTGTCCTACAGTGACTCACTAGGATCGCCAGGGCAGTGGATGGGGCTACAGTTTATGTATTAGAGTGTGCTTTATTTCATATGAAAGCTCGTGTCATGGGCAGTCCAGAAAGGCTCTTTGTTTTCGCCCATGTCAAGGCTTTATATATTTAATTGTAAAGTATATGTTTTGTCATTAACTAGTAATGATAGGATCTGGGAGAGAGAGAGAGAGTAGAACGGAAAGAGAGGGGGCGCGCAGTGTTTTTTGTCCCGCTCGATGACGTCACGGCTGGCTGCCTCGCGGGGGTTGGTGGAGGGAGGTCCTTACCATGCTGTGAGCCTTGTTAGTGGTTAGTTGACTTGTAACCGCTGTTTTCCCACGCGGCTCGAGCTAGTGCGAGTATATATACTGGTTCCTCGCCACTCTCTCCCTCAGATCTGGTTTCTAGAACACACCCATCTTTTTTTCCCTTGCTATCTATCCCCGCTCCGTACCTGAGAATCTTTTCCTCTGCCTATCTCTCTCATTCTCCATATCTTTCACCACCTCTGTATTAACAGTATATCCCCTCTGGTTAACTCTGCAAAATCAGCTTCATGCTGGCCAGTTGTATTGTGTGTTAAGGTCTGATATAACCTGTGTATGTTAGTTGTTAAGATAAGTGGATCACGAAGCATTGGTTGGCTTTCATATTGCGGCTTTCATATTGCCGCTTCCTATAATTATTAGTGTTCTGCTGGATTAGATAATGCTAGACTACGAGTCTGATATTAAAGGTATTGTTTCCTATGAGTGCTGGCTTCAGTTATAAGCGGCACGACATACCTGAGAACTGGAGTTGATTGAGTAAATTCTAGTCTGTGTGCCATTGAGAGTAGAGCATGCACGAATGAGGGCTTTTTGCCTATACCATTCTGCACTGTTCTAGTCTCGATTGTTTGTCTTTGAGGTACGCCAGGAGAACGCTTAATACTTCAGTATTAAGGTTTCTCAAGAGAGCTACCCTTCATTATAACGTAATATTTGACGCACAGACTTGAGATTTGCACTAGTCTATGCAGCATGCCATGCGCACCAGTATCTTGTATCATTGACTCTAGCTAGACTTTATCAGTCACAGTAGACATTAAGTATATTAACCTAATTACTCTTTTTATGCATACCCATTTATGATTACACAAGCATTTCGCAGCCTAGTTTGATGTATTGAGACACAAACGACTTAGGCTCTTTTTGTTGATAGGAATACTGCATTGTGGCGATTATTATTAGTGTTGTAGTGTTTAGGATATTCTTGGCTCCGACGGCATTATATATTCTGCCTTTTTGTGTGCATAGCCTGCACGAGCATTGTTCCACTGCCTGCCTTTTTTGGTTCCATTTCCGATACGAGCATCTTTACAGCATCTAACATTTAAAGAAGATTCCTTGTTAGTGTTGAAGGACTTTAGTGCACTTTCTTTCATGCAGGAGTGCCTGACATTTATTGATTAAAGTAACGTAAGCTGTAACTTCTCTTACCACCTTACTTTGCATACCATAACCAAGCACCTTCGGTTATAGGTAGTAATAGGCTGTTTTCACCTAACATTAAGCCTAGAGTAGACGCACATTTATTGAGAGTTTGATAGCCTATTATTGCATATAGAACTCTGTAGAGTATTTGTGTTCTTTGTTCACTGGGAATATACTTCAGAGGTTGGAGCTAGCGCTTTCCGTTGTAACATTTATGCCATTACTAGTCCAATGAATAAGAGCCCTGATATATTTGAACCCCAGTCGTAACAACGTAAATACACTAGTAGTTCTTAAACAAACCATATTAAATGTCCTAAGACTTGATCTATCTATTAAACGTTCTTTTGAGAAAAAGTTACAGATTCTTCATACAATTTAATTTTGTATTATTCATTAACAGTCTATATTTAAACTGTGTTAGGTTATGCTTGTAGTAATGAGAAATATATATCTATTCCTTAACTGTACAATAACCTCATTTTGACAAACTAACAACAAATTATATTCGTCCCCCACCACATTCTCATTACATTTAGTACAAACCCTGTCTTCTCTATCAATATGTCTGTGTACCAGTATTAACTGGTAATTTAGTATTACTTGCTCTCAGTTTACTTATAGCTAGTCTCTCTCCCTTATCCAATTTCACAAGATAATCCTCCATACTGAAGACAAATTTATAAGTTTTATAGCTACTACAAATGGCCTTACTTAACAAATTACTATTCCATTTTGTTATCCATTGATCTTTAAGCTGTTGTTCTATTGCCAATCTGAACCAGGCTGGGTTTATTACATGTTGTGACATCCAGACTACAGACATCCCACTGTCATTACAAATACTTTTCACAATTCAACCAAGGTGAAGTATAAACACCAACCTGATCCAAATGCATCAAACACTTGTACATTATATTACTTAACTTACTTGTTTTACCAGTAATTAATCTCGCCCAGTAGCCCAACATTGAACACTTAATATTTATGTCTATAGGATATTCACCAAGTTCACCATACACCATGTCATTACTTGTATACTTACGAACATATAATGTATGCTTTAAAAACATCAAATGAAGCTGTTCTAATTATCTAATAACATAATGTCCCCATACCTCAGCAGCATACAACATAACTGGTCTAACCATTGTTTTAAACAATTGAAGCTGTATATCAACTGGTAAATTAAATTGTCTGCATTTACTAATCAATGAATACATGGCCCTTGTAGCTAGCTGTTTTAATTATAATTCTCCTTGGCGGAATCTGCCATTGTAATTAACAGTTAAACCCAAGTATTTATATTCTCCTGTCACTTCAATGTCTGTTGTCCCAAATGTAAGGTTATACCTCCCAGTATCTACCCTTCCTCTACTAAATTAATATAACGATTTTTGTTTTGCTACAGTTTACTTTCAATTTCTAGTTGTTACATTATGCTTCCAACGTTAACAAGGTACTTTTCATCCTATCTTCACTACCACATAATATTACTGTATCATCAGCATTCAGTAATACAAATAGTTTAAGAAATGTATCCAAAACATCATCATGAAATTTAAAACATTACAGTTATTTTGTAGTAAATGTTCCTCTATATAATTTACATAAAAGGCAAAAAGTAAAGGTGAACAGTTTTCTTCGTGCCTTACCCCTTTGTTACATATTAATGTATCAGACACCTGTTGATTGAACATAACATGAAATTTGATGTTGTTAAACATGTTTTTAATTATCCTTAATACCTTGACATTTACATTCTGAATCACCATTTTATACCACAGTCCTTCTGTCCATACCATATCAAAGAGTTTCTGGTAGTACACAAACAAGCATAGCCATTTTATTTTATTTTTTCCAGCAAAACAAGTCAATTATTGATTTAAGTAAGAACATATGATCTACTGTACTGTATCCTTGCCTAAATCCAGCTTGAGTATCATTTAAAATAGTATTTTCATTAGAAAAGATTTTCAATCTGTCATTCAAAATAGATGTCAAAAGCTTCCCTAAGCAACTTACTAATGTTATCCCCCTATAATTATTCTTATCATTAATATCTCCTTTATTTTTATACAATGGAATTATACTACCAACAAGCCATTCATTTGGTATATCTCTTTTTTTTTTTTTTTTTTTTTTTTTTTTCTCTATGTGATTGAGGGAGGCAAAAGGCATAACTGCCTATAGCGAGTGCCTCCCCCATAGTTGAAAGAGTGACAGGGCCAAAATCAAGGGACGTTCGAGCCAAAATGCCTGGACACACAGAGTTTGAAGCAATTTAAGTCATAGGAAGAGGGAAAGACTGATTCTGGGAGAGAGTTCCAGAGCTCAGCTGTTGGGTAGAAGAAAGTTTGAGAGTAACGTTTCACTCTGGGGTTGGAGAGTTGCACAGAGTAGGGGTGGGATTGAGTTGCACAGAGTAGGGGTGGGATTGAGTTGCAAGACGGGTACCACGTGCCCTACGTAAAGGAGGTGATATGCACTGGGATAGCTCTCAGGAACACTGATTATTATAGTAGCGATAGCATAGCGAGAGAGATGCAACATTGTGGCGGAGAGAGAGAGATTGCAGAGAGTTGGTGAGTGGACGGGAGTTAATGATACGAAAGGCCTTCCTTTCAACTTTGTCTAGGAGAGCAGTGTGAGAGGAACCTCCCCACACATGTGAACAATATTCAATACAAGGGCACACTATGCCCCTGTACAGAGCAAGAAGCTGTGCAGGGGAAAAGAACCCCCTAAGGCGGTTGAGCACACCCAGCTTCTGGGAGGCTGCCTTAGCAAGACTGGTAATATGGTCCTTCCAAATGAGAGCAGAAGAAAAAGAGACACCAAGAATATTGAGAGAAGATGAAGGGTTGATTTTTGTATTGTTGAAGAATAAGGGATAGTCCGCTGGGAGATCCTGACGGGTAGATAGATGGAGAAATTGGGTTTTGGAAGCATTAAAGTTAACAAGGTTTTCTCTGCCCCAATTGGAAATAGTTATTATATCCAATATGTTATTAAACAATTTGAGATACAATGGGCAGAGCAAATCTTCGCTACTTTTAATGTATGCTTGTATGCTCTTGTCATTTCCAGGTGACTTGTTGTTTTTTAACATCTTAATATTCTTAAATACTTCACTGGCAGTTATTGGGTCATTTAGATACTGCATTATTCAAATCAATTTCAAAATGATTACCTTCATTATCTTCCTCTGCACTTGCAAGATCTTTAAGATGTTCTTAAAGTTATCAAGGGATAGGTCAATATAATTACGACTTGTTTTTTTGTATTTAATATTCTCCATAATATCAGTGGATCCTTTTTCCTGTTGTCTTTAATCTGTTTATCAGATCAGCTTTCTCCTTGGTCCTAACTCTTTTCAATTCTTTTGTATATGTCTTACTTGTGCATAACATTTTGCTATAATTGACATTATTTGTTGTCCTATTATATTTCTGCTTAGCCTTGTGATACAGTTTCCTACTCTGCCAGCTTGCTTTATCATATCCATACATACTTACATTGTTACTAGACTTTACATATTTTTCCTTTTTCTTTGGAGGCAATACTTTCAGTGATGGGTCAATTAAGATTTGGTTAATTTTCATGTTAATGTCTTGCACCGTTAATAAATCTACCTGAGTATCCAATTCCTGTAATATACCTACATCAATATTAATGTCATGTTCATTGTTTCTATAATTTTTCCATCTACCTGGATTTACCTGATCCCCAAATCGTCCAATATCAGTTGTTACACTTGCATTATTAATAGTATTAGTAACATTTTCATTATTACAATAAATAGAGTTATTAGCTTCATTGTTATCATTAAAATTCACATTACAGCTGTTATTACTATTGTTGTTGTTAGTATCTAGTCTTAACTGTAAATGCAAGCCACAATGAACATCAGAATACATAGGATCAAAATCTAATACTACACATTCACAGACACTTTTCATTAACTGAGGTGAACCAATTATATAATCCAAAATTGTATTAAATGTGGTTGTAACCTTTCCAATTCCAGAATATTTATCTAACCTATGTTACGTCCTGGGATATATAAACACTGGGCTCTTTCTATTGGACTAGGTATGCGGCAACAAGCAACAACGGAAAACGCTAGATCCAACCCTTATCTATAAACCCAGGCAACAAACCACCCTAAACCGTCAAGAGTCCTGCCTGGACAACAAAGTATCCTATGACTCGGTTACAGGGTGCATGCACTATAGACTGCTGATAGTCAAGCAGGCTATATAAAAGATCACACAATTAAGTTGACTTAAAGCTTCAAGGAAAAGATAGATAACGGAATTAAATTGCAGAAACAATTTAATAACAAACTAGAAGAAAGTACATTTAACGTTACGTTAATTAATACAACTAATCACCCCTGCGTGAAAGAAGGTGAAAGCAAACAGTCCTCAAAACATCGTACAGGTAGACCAGATGCAGGTTTCTAAACTGCATTCGGTTACTGTAGGATCTGATGCTTAGCAAAGAAAATACGTTACGGATTTAGAGAACTCTTAACTAATAAGCAGGAATAAATACTAGTGATAGGCCATACAGTGTATAATGGCATAGGTATAATTAAATAAAGGCAGCAACTCGCAACATAACCACATACAGGTGTGCTTCTCACTCTTAGTCAGGCAAGCCTGCTCGGACAGAGTCTCTAAGCCACACCCTGACTCACAATGCTCACAAAAACAGTAAACTGTGGCACAAAAACAAGCATGCAGAGATAATAAACCCCTAGCTGTTAATCTGCCAGGCGGCAGAGGTCTAGCAGGAAGGATATAGGCTTCGGATACCCGGGCTGAGCCACCTGCTCCAGCCTCGGGACGTTCCCAAGTCTGTGCGCCAAATTACTCTAATTGAAAGGGTGCTCTCTTCAGAGACTCAGATCGTAAGTATCTGACTCTCTCCTGGCGACCCTAAAGCAAAAGCAAGATGTGCTAGCGCAGTGCTGAGTGGACTAGGCAAGGGCCCTCACACAACACAACACTAGACACACAGGGACACAGACAAGAAAATGCCCCCAGACTCCCACGGGTATCCTAGTAAAGTCGTGCGGGTCCACAGGACTCGCACCAGCAGACTTTACTTAAAGGATCGCAAAAAGCCCCCCCTCCGGTCTAGCCCCTGCTAACCTGACACAAGAACACACTAGCAAGCATGAAACCACCAAATATGAGACAACAAAAAAGCTTCCTAGGTCTCATTAACAATTACATCTCTGCATAAGGCCCAAAATCCTATCTAGTTATCTGAGAGCTCGTCGTTAATACAATAATAGATATATGGTCTATCAAGGGGATGAAATAATTAAATAGATTGGTGAAGTAGTGAAAGGAAGGTATACAAAGTAAGAGAGAAAGTTTCTAAGTGGGGTTGAGAGGGATAGATATCAAGGGGGTCCGAAGGGTACGACAGTGAGGTGAGCTCTGAGTCTTGAATCTGTCTGGACCCCACCCTAGGCATGCGAAATACATCCCATGCTTGGCAACACTCAACACCGTTGCCGGGTCAAAATCCTCTACCCCTTGCGTGAGTCGAAACTAAGCCTAATGTTGCGATCAAATTGGCAACATCAGGCTCGTCCCAAGCTAGACTCTCCGCGCGAAGCAACGTGCCCCAGCCGGTCTCTCTCTCCCGCTCGTCTCCTCCCACTCTCACTAGACTTACATCTTATATATTATAATGAAACAATCAACTATCGAGAATAAAATATACTAAGATGCGTTGGTTAAGAATAAAGGCAGCTTCAAGCTGTGAAACAACATAAGAATATCCCAGACATTAGTTACATTGTCGTAGGATATATACTAAGGAAAAGCCGGCCGGCCGGCCGGCCGGCTGCCGCCAGCCGGTTTCTAAACGGCTGGGCAGCCGACACGCGCGCATGCCCGCACGAGGCTACTATGCAGGAGCGTCACACCTCCCCCAAGATATAAGACCCTTGACTAAGTTCTTCATATCTAACAGAAAGCTTCGCATAGTACCACACACTGTTGCGACACAAGGCACTATATATAAAAAAAAATAAAGACTGTTGCGCTCCACCGAGCAAGTTCAACTAACTTAGTGACAATAAACGAAAACATTCAACTTAGCTACTGCTACAACATCTTATACAAAATTCTACACGTTATAAAAATAAAGAGTTTTTATAAGGTTTTTGCTTTTTTAATTTGTTTATGGCGGCTGCACTTACAGGGGCAAGCCTATTTTACTCCACTCTCAACACACACTGACTGAACGGCGAGGGTTCTCCTGCAAACAAACCCTCCCGTGACAAACAATCAGCCAAAACATTATCAGTGCCCTTAGCATGCCACACATCCAACTTGTGTCCCGGCAGCAAAACAACACCTGGCACTGATAAACTGCCCAGTTCATCACAAGACTGGCATTTCTCTTCGCTCTTTCCGGCAACGGGGCCTGCCACTAGTTCTACCTTCGTGATAGGCGATGCAGCCCCGAGGCGGTCTATGGTGTCGTCAACTCTCGATAAGGTATAGGCGTCTGTCGGGGATAATGTACACACACTCTCGCAATCAACACACTCACTGATCTTGCCACTTAACACCGGTTGCAAAGTTACAGGCAACGACCACTTACGACATTCCTTATCCCTCAGACCCTTCGTCAACACGTAATCCAGCTCTGCTTGCACCACAGGCTGTCGAGCAGGATTTATATGGTAGGGAGCCAATTTGAACCTTGCACTGTCTCCAGCCTCCATGTCGGATTCTACTTCGTACATCAGGCCTGGAGAATGAACAAACATGCGAAAGTACTGCCATAGCCTAGTAAACAACTGCCTTGTACTGTCTCCACGAACAACATGCCTAGTGCCCTCCCACAACCCATCCGAGACTGCAGCTTCTAACCTGTAGTCCCCTCCTTCTCCACCTTCGTCCCTAGAACAGCCAGGTCATGAGAGGGACAATCAGTACCACCTGTGCAGTCACTCCCATAGTTCATTATTGCTAAGGCTTCCCCGCCGATACCGTACATGCAAACCCCCGCATTTCTTACGACTACATCTGCCTGCGCAGCATCACCGCTTTTAGCGACATGGCCAGATACAGTCGGTCTATGGTAGGGCTGTTGCAATTGACTAGAGCAGAATTGGGAGGCTATGCGACGACTGGGCACTTCTATGCCACAGCCAACCTCACCAATCTGCTCAAAGTCCTCCTTTTGACCACCACCCTTGGCAGCCATGGGTCGACCCTGACCTGGCAACCATGCCAAAGCCTCGTCGCCCACCTTGAACCACCGAAATAACGAGGCTAACGGTCTTTCAACATTCACGTGACCTGCCCGCGGAACATCTTGCACCGCCTGAGTTGTGAGGCTCAGGGGCTCGGCACGACCAGTGGGGTATGAACCGAGCTGGTGCTGGAGCGCTGCACACTGCTGCTCAGGCAGGTGCTCTAGCGCTTCCACAGCCACCAGACTCGTGTCCCCTGCCCACTGCTCCGCCGAGACATGACAATCCCTACTCTTCTCCACCTGTGCCCTACTGCCCCCCTCTCCTTCTCCACCTTGGCCGCTGCAGACCAACGCAGGGACAGTAGGCTGCTCAGGTGGTTGCCTCACAAACTCCTCCAACAGGTTCACATGACATGTTTCCCCGTCCTCGTGTTTGATCTCGACAGCACCATTACCACACTTCTGAACTTCCGGATCCTCCAACTGCAGTTTACAAATATCTGAGGAAACCAACCTGTCTAGATGCTTCCGAAGCAACCCAAGTCTTCCCCCAATATCAAACTGAGCAACCCTTTTTTCTCTCCGTGTGTAACGTTGCTGCCTCGGAGTCTCTTCCTGCCCTACCTCCTCACTTGCTGTGACAGGTGCTGGGGCCTCTCCAGACTCTAACATAGGTGCCAATAATGAGTCACCAAGAAACACTGCCGGCTCAAAACTCTCCAATTGACCAACACTTCCCGTTTTCTTTGTGACCTTTCCTCCGCGGTTTGATAGACTGAGGTGGTGGCTGCAAGGCTCCGGATGTCTGAGAAAGCGTCACAACACACGCCATGGTTTGTACGCTACACTTCTCAACCCACTCCTGTTCCTCCCTACTAACGTCGGCCGCCTTCTCGGCAACGACCAAGGGTGAAACCTTAGAAGCAGGCACCGCAAAGTCGTTGCCGAGGAGGAGGTCGACGCCCCCAACAGGCAAGTTCTCTACAATTCCGACATCCAGCTCCTTTGCCACACCACCCACCTCCAGCTCCATCCGCACCAGCAGGTAGGACTTCGTAGCATTGATCCCCTGAACTACCACCACCCGAGCAGCGTTAATCGGCCTACCAGTAAAGTTCTTTAACAAGGTCTGAGAAGCCCCCGTATCACGCAATAGCTTAATTCCTCGCCTTTCGCCAGCCCACCTCACAAAACCATGCCCTCTATGACCCCCAAAGACGTCGCGGATAGGGTTTGAGCCTTCCGGACTCTTGAACACAGGCTGTGTCCCAACCTCTGATGAACTACCCTTGGCAAACTCAGAAGATATAGGCGACACCCCTATGCTGCGGGCCAATGACACAACCTTGTTTGGTGGCTTGTTCGGACAAGCATTTGCAAAGTGACCCTCCTTGTGACATGCAAAGCACTCTTTACTATTTGGTTTCCCTTGGGAGTGGGAGGTACCATTAGACTTCTTATACGGGACGGTATTTGGTTTTATGTTCAGTTTTATTGTCAGTGCTACATGGTTTTGTGTATTTATGTGTATCAAAATTCTTGGGAGGGGGAGGGGTACGATCCTTTGCACCCGACTCACTCCTAGCTGCTGCTTCGCACCCTCGAATTAATGACAGTCGGAGGTCAGCCGTTTCTGCTGCCTCCTGGAGAGTTCTAGGATTTTTTTCCTTTTTATTTAATGTTAAGTCCCCGCCTGTGCACTTAAAGAACTGCTCCAAGAGAACCAGCTCACTCAACTCCTCAAAAGTAACTGCCCTCTCGGAACGCAGCCAATGTCGTAGTGCATCAGACAAGTCCCGGGCGTGTTTTAGGAAGGTACTATCCTTGCCCTTAGTAACACCCCGAAACTTCAAGCGGTAAGTTTCTGGTTGTAACTCATAGGCCCGTAGCACAACCTTCTTTAGCTCATCATAAACTACACAGGACTCTAAAGGTAGTGCATCATACGTTTTTAGCCCCTTTCCTAGGAGTCTTGATGAAACTAATGCCTCCCACTTTTCCTGAGGCCACTGGTGTTCCTGACACATCTTCTCAAATCGCATAAAAAACTCAGTCACACATGATTCATCGAACACAGGAACTAGTTTAAGCAGGTGCGACAATGATTGGTCCCGATGTCTGTTACCTCCCCCAATATTTCGCCCTGTTACCTCCACTCGAGATCTCTCCAGATCCCTGTCAGCCCGATACCTAGTAGACTCTGCCTGCAGTTCAGCCTCTCGTATAGCTGTTCTCTCTGCAGCCTCAGCCTGAGCTCTAGCTTGTCTTTCGGTAGCCTCAACCTGAGCTCTAGCAACCTCAACCTTGGCCATCTCAGGCCGAAACAACAAATCTGGAGTCAACCCTTGAGGAGGGGAAGGTGCATTTAATGGAGAGGGTCCCTGTGATTGAATTCCACGCTGCCATTGACCATCAACTTGGGGGTATGTACTAAATTCAGGCACCCTGATGTTTGATATGGGGGTAGAGTGGAGGGGGGGCTGGGGACCGGGGCCCCCAGTCGCCTCTCCACCCAGGTCTCACCCTTCTAAACCCAATATCAAAGTCCTCAGCTGATCTTTCCTCATGCCACTTAAACCCTGGTGACCCTGAAGACCTGCCACACATTTTAAGCCATACTTATTCAGCTTCAACACCCTGGCAGCGGTAAGGGGCACCTCTAAAAATCGTCTAGCACCCTCCTCGCTATCGACTAGCCACTCCACAGGTCTTTCTCCTTCCGAGCCCGTATCGTGACCTGACCCACCACTGTGTTCTGATGTATTAGACATGTTTGTGTACTGCAGTAATTATCACGGTTATAGAATGTGACTTATCTCCTATGCAAGTATGTTTATACTAATGTTATTTAAAGTCTTTAATGTGTTATATTGGTTGCTCCAAAAAAAAAACTCTATGTCCACTGTATTCCTCTAATCATAAGGAATCTCAAAACAAATGACCACTATATTCCTCTGTTCAGTAAATCCTATGCAAGGTCGCCATTTGTTATGTCCTGGGATATATAAACACTGGGCTCTTTCTATTGGACTAGGTATGCGGCAACAAGCAACAACGGAAAACGCTAGATCCAACCCTTATCTATAAACCCAGGCAACAAACAACCCTAAACCGTCAAGAGTCCTGCCTGGACAACAAAGTATCCTATGACTCGGTTACAGGGTGCACGCACAATAGACTGCTGATAGTCAAGCAGGCTATATAAAAGATCACACAATTAAGTTGACT
Source organism: Lithodes maja (assembly GCA_037953745.1). NCBI lineage: Eukaryota > Metazoa > Arthropoda > Malacostraca > Decapoda > Lithodidae > Lithodes > Lithodes maja. The sequence continues at coordinate 40,070 of JBAKBP010009974.1, read as the reverse complement.
TAAAGCTTCAAGGAAAAGATAGATAACGGAATTAAATTGCAGAAACAATTTAATAACAAACTAGAAGAAAGTACATTTAACGTTACGTTAATTAATTAATACAACTAATCACCCCTGTGTGAAAGAAGGTGAAAGCAAACAGTCCTCAAAACATCGTACAGGTAGACCAGATGCAGGTTTCTAAACTGCATGCGGTTACTGTAGGATCTGATGCTTAGCAAAGAAAATACGTTACGGATTTAGAGAACTCTCAACTAATAAGCAGGAATAAATACTAGTGATAGGCCATACAGTGTATAATGGCATAGGTATAATTAAATAAAGGCAGCAACTCGCAACATAACCACATACAGGTGTGCTTCTCACTCTTAGTCAGGCAAGCCTGCTCGGACAGAGTCTCTAAGCCACACCCTGACTCACAATGCTCACAAAAACGGTAAACTGTGGCACAATAACAAGCATGCAGAGATAATAAACCCCTAGCTGTTAATCTGCCAGGCGGCAGAGGTCTAGCCGGAAGGATATAGGCTTCGGATACCCGGGCTGAGCCACCTGCTCCAGCCTAGGGACGTTCCCAAGTCTGTGCACCAAATTACTCTAATTGAAAGGGTGCTCTCTTGAGAGACTCAGATCGCAAGTATCTGACTCTCTCCTGGCGACCCTAAAGCAAAAGCAAGACGTGCTAGCGCAGTGCTGAGTGGACTAGGCAAGGGCCCTCACACAACACAACACTAGACACACAGGGACACAGACAAGAAAATGCCCCCAGACTCCCACGGGTATCCTAGTAAAGTCGTGCGGGTCCACAGGACTCGCACCAGCAGACTTTACTTAAAGGATCGCAAAAAGCCTCCCCTCCGGTCTAGCCCCTGCTAGCCTGACACAAGAACACACTACCAAGCATGAAACCACCAAATATGAGACAACAAAAAAGCTTCCTAGGTCTCATTAACAATTACATCTCTGCATAAGGCCCAAAATCCTATCTAGTTATCTGAGAGCTCGTCGTTAATACAATAATAGATATAAGGTCTATCAAGGGGATGGGATAATTAAATAGATTGGTGAAGTAGTGGAAGGAAGGTATACAAAGTAAGAGAGAAAGTTTCTAAGTGGGGTTGAGAGGGATAGATATCAAGGGGGTCCGAAGGGTACGACAGTGAGGTGAGCTCTGAGTCTTGAATCTGTCTGGACCCCACCCTAGAGGCATGCGAAATACATCCCATGCTTGGCAACACTCAACACCGTTGCCGGGTCAAAATCCTCTACCCCTTGCGTGAGTCGAAACTAAGCCTAACGTTGCGATCAAATTGGCAACATCAGGCTCGTCCCAAGCTAGACTCTCCGCGCGAAGCAACGTCCCCCAGCCGGTCTCTCTCTCCTGCTCGTCTCCTCCCACTCTCACTAGACTTACATCTTATATATTATAATGAAACAATCACCTATCGAGAATAAAATATACTAAGATGCGTTGGTTAAGAATAAGGGCAGCTTCAAGCTGTGAAACAACATAAGAATATCCCAGACATTAGTTACATTGTCGTAGGATAATATATACTAAGGAAAAGCCGGCCGGCCGGCTGCCGGCAACCGGTTTCTAAACGGCTGGGCAGCCGACACGCGCGCATGCCCGCACGTGGCTACTATGCAGGAGCGTCACACCTTCCATTGAAATAAGTACTTCATTATTTCTACATACTTCAATTAACTTTTTACCATAAGTACATTTACCCAGAGTTACATCTTGGTTAACTCTACATGGTTTAATATTCAATTCACTTAGTGCAGTGACGACAGAATTAAATGTATATGTATCTACACCATCATTATCATCATCAATCTGGACTACATCATTAGTTATTCCAGTATGAGCATTTTAATCCCCACACATAATATGAAAATTATAATTATTATAGTTTTTCCAAAAACATTTCTAGTTCATCAAAATGTTCTGTTTGTCCATACCTTGAATGACTGGGTGGAATGTAAACTGCACTTATTATCAGATGTTTCTGTAAAATATAACCTATACTGCTCTTATATTATATCCTTATTGATTTCCTTAAGCATTTCCACTTCAAACAATGTTCTTTTTGTATTGCAATAATAATGCCACCACAATTAAATCTACTTAGTTCACTCCTATTCTTGTAAACTATATAATAATAATAATAATAATAGTTCTTAAAGCTAGCGCATGGTAAGCTAGCTAAGGATAGCTCAATAAGGCCGATTAGGCGTATTTCCATTGGGGTCCTGTACTACTACCCCATCCCTTTGCTCATGAGGGATGGTAACGACTCAGTGCTTGTGAAAAATCTTTAATGCGCCGAACGTGGGCGCGAACCCGGGCCTTCTGGGTGGAAGTCCGAGACACTAGTCACTACACCAAGCGAGCCGCTAATAATCTCCATTCTTTCTCTTACGTTTACCATATCAACATCATCACATTTAGTTTCACTCATGCATAAAATATTATATTTTTTACACAAATTACAAAATTCCTCTGATATCAACTTTCCCTTAATACCACATACATTCAATGATACTAATGATAGATTTTGTGGTGGTTGTCTACTTGTCAGGGTTGTGTGAGTGTTTGTAGGGTCATGTGTGTCGGCTGGTGTAATTATAATGTACACTGGTGTGACACAACTGTGCTCCCGCACATCCCTAGTCTGTAGCAGCAACTAGGTGGTCTAGCTTCAAACGTTTCCAGTCTGGTAGAGTTATGCCTACTTTATACAGATCATCAGGGGCATGAATTATAACTGGTCGGTCTTTATTCTGACGCCATGCTATTATCTTACCATCTGCATTTGTTACATTTTTCACATCGTCGTGTTCTTTCACCATTGTCAGTTGTGTGACTCTTAGCGGGGTTAAATCTTCATTTATATATATTTCCTCTGTGGTATTTTTCAGTGCCTTTTTCTTTTTCATTATCTAATTTTTGTTCTTCCAATGGCACAACCTTACAATTACTGGCCTACCACTCTCGGAAGGTTTCCTCAAACGGTGTACCACTGAAATGTCCCTGGATTCTAGCTCGACCCCCATTTCTGATGCTATATTAACTATTTTAGTTTCCAACACCTCCTCAGTTTCATCTTCCTCATCCTCGATGCCAAACAAGCGCAAATTATCCCGGTGCATATACTGTTCCAGTTTATCGTTATGGCTAATTTAGATAAGTGGACTGTATAGTATTGATATTAAAGGAACATTAACCATATAGAATATATTTACCCTTAGATGAACTCAGCTGGTGATTGGAGGATGGCGGAAAATAGGCTAGATGACTGGAAGTGGTTAGTATAGTAAACAGAGTATGAAAAGAGGCTACAATAGGCTAGGATAGGCTAGATATTTACGTTAAGTTGTGCTAAGTAACAAAGATGATGATGTAGTGACTATGGAGTATGAGATGAAAAGTGAAGCGAAAACACCTGGTGAAATAACTAGGAGAAAGAAGGCTTAGCGTGTGTAGCTGGGACGAGGTTGGTTGGAGAGTGAGCGAGCGCGTTATGTTTGTCTCTGTCGTGACATACCGCACACGCGCATAACATATGGAAAATGTATCCCATCTTCTTTACAATGAGATACTTATAAACAATCTTAAATAATACAAATATATATATATATATATATATATATATATATATATGGGAATTATAATCCTACAATACTTTCCCATATACAACTATAGAATAATATATTCTACCCAATCATGGAACATTCGACAAAGGTTATGGAATCATTCAACTTAAGACTACGGAACGATATGTAACGCTACATCAACCCCGATTACGTAACATCGAGACTGTTCATACTAGTTTGAGTACACTAAGTATGGACAATCGTAGTTGTATTTATTCAGCAGACATTTTCTTTGCACTCCAGAGTTATGCTTGATCACCTCCCTAGTAATCTCACGCACAGCACTAGCCACTGCTGTGGTCACAGCCACTGTTATGATGTTAGCTATGTCCGGCAGGAGCACAGCAGCCTCCTCCTTGGTAGCCTTACTCATCTCCTGGGGTTCTATCCCACCTCTGTCAATGGAAATGTTTTTCAGCTCTTCTTCCACCTTCCTTTTAACCAGGAGTTCATGGTCTGTATCAGTATCCGTGTGTGTGTGTACATAATCACATACATGTATGTATGTGTACAGCATACAATCGCAGTAAATAATTCTGGTACATTAATTTTCGAAGCTGTCTCGGGTTAAATTCATCTCCCTGTTAACACCTACTGTACCATAGGGTACTACCATAAATGTAGCCCTAGTCCCAAGCAATGTGGCCTAAATGGCTTCAGAGGCAATATATGAAAATCTCCCACCTCAAAAGATGGAAGAATACTGCCTCTCCTAGCCTGTGGGGGCTTGGATATAAGCTGAGAAGTGGTGCCAAGGTCTTAGAGTAGTGTTCAAACGTTGTGGTACCAGGCACTACCTGATACTGGCAGTTACACGGATCGTATAATACTGACGGCTTGCACCCGTCGCTGGGACTAGGGAGTGATTTATCTACTGACGGCTCTCTACCGTCGCTGGGATTGTGCGGGTCAAGTCTTTACCAGATATTTGCATTACAGAGGTTCTTTTAATCAGGTTGTGACTTCAAAATGTATCAGAAGTAATGGTCACGACTGTACGTATAGACAAATCCCTACCTATTCCATTACTTCTCCTTTCTTCCTTCTCTCCCCTTTCCTTCCTCCTTCCTTACCTCCTCCGCCCAATCGTCACAGTACACACACAGTTCCTCCTTCTCTCCCCTTTCCTCCTCCTCCTTCTAGTCACAATATACACACAACGCCTCCTTCCCTTCCTCCTCCTCCCTCTTGCCACAATACACACACAGCTCCTACTTCCCTTCTCCCTCCTTCCTCCTGTGACGCCTACCAGGGTTGGCAGAATCGCCTCCCGGTAGCCACTAGCGCTCGCCAGGGCAGTGAAATGGGCTACAGTTACCAGAGAATGTTATACTTTCTTTCTTGTGAATCGTCATGTCACAGGCAGTATAGAAGTGGTCTTTATTTTCGTCTGTGACAATGAATTATATTTTATATCATCAGTTATAAGTTATATGTATAAGACTGAATGATACAGCTAGAGAGTGTGAGTGAGTAAGTGCAGGAGGCAGAAGGTTGTGCGCGTAGTGTTACGCGTTGTCTCGATGACGTCATGCCACGGCCGTGCCCTCTGAGTGGCTGGCCGCTTTGCCGCCCTTCTGCCACAGCAGAAGGTAGTCCTCCCGCACTCCTTGCTGCCTTTGTGCCTTCCTCGCTCAGAGCTTGCTTGACCAGCATAACCTTCACACCTCCCTTGCCATCTGTTCCCGACTTCCACCTATAGAACACTTTCTATCTCTCTCAACTTCTTACCTCTTATTCTTCTAATCTATTGAACATCATAACTCCCCTTTGGTTCTGCACGATTTCATATATCGGCCATCGTATTCTATGCTGAAGCTCTCAGATATCTCATGTTTAGTTAGACATTTTGGAGGGGTTAACATTTTGTCCGTAGAGGTTCGACACACTCGCGGTGTCTCCCTACCTATTTCTTGGTTGTCTGCTGGGCTATTTAATGCTAGACTGGGGTGAGGCTATTGATGTTGTGATTTCCGATGTGTACCAGGTTTTGTTGAACTTGTACAATCGCAACGGATGCGTGGGAAGCCTAGGTTGTCTTTCTGACTGTGTACCTTGTGAGTTTAGCACTGTGTTGCGAGTGAGGGCTTTTGCCTCTGCCACCCAACACTGTGCTAACTCGTTTTGCTTTGACTTGAAGAGGGTCGCAAGGAGAGAACAAGCTACTAGCGATCTGGATCTCTCAAGAGAGCACCCCGTCATTTAACGTAATTTGGCCGTACAGACTTAAGGACCTCGCTAGGCTACGAGCCGCTTGCTCAGCCATTGTTTCCTAGCCTACGACATCCCAGCTAGACTTTATTCGCCTAGCAGACACCCGATTAGGATTATAAGCTCTTATGTTATGTATGCAGCATTTTTATTCACGTTGATTGTAAGCCTTGGTTGTTGTTGAGTTGCACAACCCGAGCAGGCTTTTGTGTTGCCTGAGGAAGTACTTCTTTTGTTGTTGGAGATAATACTATTGCACATTTATCGTTATTCCAGTGCCAGTTAACACTGTATGTCCCTACACTTGTCATATCTTGTTCCTGCGTTATATAACAGTTCAAAATCCGATTCGATCATCTTAACTCCTTCAGACATATTATGTTCCAGTAAGTCCAAGAAGGCGGGCGCCCGGTATCATTGCCACTGCACCACACAACTGTCAAAACCACACTGCTGGCCGTTAGAATTATCGGAGGAACCTGGGGTTGCCACCAACCGACAGATCTTCATCTAACTTACCGGACTTACTGAGCTCATATGACGCACAATCGCGTCATAAACTTATTGGAGAGGCATGTAGATAAGTCCATATGACGCGATCGCGTCATATGAGTTTTGGGTCATAAGTTCTATATGACGCGATCGCGTCATATATGTTGCAAGGAGTTAAGCAGCATCAGACATTCTTCAGAAGATTATTGTTCGATGCTTTAGGAATTTCATTCACTTTCTTTAATATTGGAGTGACAGTTTATTATTGTTTAGAGTAACTTTAATTATACCTTCTTGTTTGCATTAAATCATTCCAGTGATTTAATTAAGCTCTCTATCTTTTTCCTTGTATACATTATTAACGTAATTGTATGTTGTTGTGATCAGGCTGTATCAGAGATCATCAGCCTGTAGTAGTAGTGCATTTATACCGAGTTAGAGGATACCCCGCTATCGCAGATTTAACTCTGGAGCGTATAGGTGTTTTTGTGCGCCGGCATTATAAGTTCGAGGGTTGGCTCTAGTGTTACCGTTGTGGCTGTGTGCCTTTCTAGTCCAATGATTAAGAGCCCTTGTTTTATACGAGTCCCGGTCGTAACAAATGGCGACCTTGCTTAGAATTTTGTGAACTTAGAGAAATATTGCAGGAGTGTTGTGGTAATTTATTTTTGTTTTTTTTGTTTGAAGGAATATAGTGGACACATATTTTTTTTGGCAAGTAGTATAACACTTAAGAGTCTTCAAGCATTTTGGAGTGAATAGTGCTACATAAGAGTTTAGGTACTTCTCTTTTTTTTTTATAAACGTTGAGAATTTTCGGTGGACACTATGTCGGACGACGGATCAGTGTATAGTGAGGACACAGTACGGGAAGCAGGCTCTGAGTTGCAGCAGCGGGGTTTGTTAGAAGACATTAGAGTAATAACTAGTGAGGAGGATGCAAAGAAGTTTCTGGAGATGCCTATTACTGTTGACCGGGTATCGGGGATTGATCGGCATGATCTCCAGTGTTTGGCCACGGTCATGGGTCATGTAGGCACTAGCAGCATGACGAGAGGTGACCTGGTGGCCTGGGTGCTCGGCGGGGTGCGTGGGGCTTCGGGTGGAGCGGGAGCTGGGGCACCTTCGGCCCAGTCCCCATTCCACTCGACTCCTACCATGGCGCCCCCTCGGGCTCCGGAGCCGGGTACGGTCCCGCAGGCCGATAGTCACTGGCAGCGTGGTTTGCACTTGGGTGAGTCTCCAATTGTTGCATCTCCTCCTCCTCAAGGTTTGACTGCAGATATGCTCTTCCAGCTTGAGATGGCTAAGATTCAGCAGCGGCAGTGAGAGGTTGAGGCTGAGGAGAGAAAGGCCATATGTGAGGCTGAGCTTCAGGTTGAGGCTACGAAGTACTGTGCAGACAGAGATCTTGAGAAGTCTCGGGTGGAGTCGACAGGGCAGCGCCTCGGTTTTGGGAATCGGGGTCTTGATCAGTCTTTATCGCACCTGCTCAAGTTGCTCCCTGTATTTGATGAGTCGGGTGTCACCGAATTTTTCATGCGTTCTAAGAAGAAGTGCCGGGAGCTCCAATGGCCCGAGGTTAAGTGGGCAGCCCTTGTTTCCTCTAGGTTGGTTGGCAAAGCACTCAAGGCATATGATGCGATGCCCTTGGAGTGTTGCGTCGATTATGAGGTATTGAAGGAAGGTGTTCTGAGGGCGTACGAGTTACAACCAGAGACGTACAGATTGAAGTTCCGGGCTGTAACGATGGGTCGTGAGTTCACCTCTCTTGAGCATGCCCGGGATCTGTCCGATGCATTTAGAAACTGGCTGCGTTCTGAGAAGGCATCGACGTTTGAGGAGATGAAACAGCTGATGCTTCTAGAACAATTTTTCAAGTGTACGGGTGGCGATCTGATGTTGAATCTTAACCCCTAAGTGTCGGCGCGCAACATAAGTCGAGTATAATAAATCTGGACTATCTGGCGGCGCGCGACATAGGTCGTGTGGCAATTGCAGCACGTAATGTTGCTGAGAGAGAGAGACAGTGGTGGCAGGAGAGTAGCGAGCGTATGACTGCTCCAGACCACCGCGGCGAACCTACTGACATGAATCCCACCTCCTCCCTCCCTCTCTCACTCACTACATACTGAATTGTATGGGGAAAGTACCGAATTACATGCTTTTTGCACTCGCGTTGCGCGGTTGTTGCAAGAAAACTAGCCGTCATAAAAGGATCGTTATGGTGTCATTGGAAAGCTCTGTTTATGCCCTTTCAGGGATAGATACTTGTTTTATGCTCTGGGTCTTATTTAGGCATGAACATGATCACGTAAACAGCCCTATTTTGGCTAAAAACACCGCGCTGGGTGGTACATATAAATAAACCACTAGCCCGCTAATCTAGTGTTAAAGAAAAAAAAACTAAAACTCTACAGGAGGCAGCTGAGATGGCTGACCGTAGGCTATCGATGATTCGTGGGTGCGGGTCTGCACAACGGAACGATGCAGGTAACAAGGGGCGCAACACTCCACCCCCCCGAGTCAGTGATACACCATATAACAATAACAACAAGAGCAATGATATTAAGTCTGACCATAAACCTAATACCGTCCCGTTTAAGAAGGGTCCGGGCCCTTCCCCACCTCAAGGGAAGCCCAAGGGGGAGTTAGAGTGTTTTCATTGTCATGAGAAGGGGCATTTTGCAAGAGCCTGTCCAAGCAAGCTACCTAATGCAGTTGTGTCTTTGGCTCGCAACATTGAGGCGTTACCGAAGTCGTCTGAGTTTGCCCGGGGTATAACGTCAGAGGCTGGGACACAGCCAGTGGAGAAGAATCCGGAAGGCTCGAACCCTGTCCGCGATGTCTTTTGCGACCATCGAGGGCGTGGCTGCGTGAAGTGGGCTGGTAAGAAGCATGGAGTTGAGCTGTTGCGAGACACGGGTGCCTCTCAGACTTTGATGAAGAACTTTACTGGTAGACCAATAAACGCGGCACGGGTGGTTGTGGTGCAAGGTATCAATGCTATCAGGTCATACCCATTGTTCAGGATGGAACTGGAGGTAGATGGTGTGACACGAGAGTTGGATGTTGGAATTGTGGAGAACTTGCCTGTTGGGGGCGTCGCCCTCATTCTCGGCAACGACTTTGCGGTGCCTACTTCTGAGGTTTCACCCTTAGTCGTTGCCGAGAAGCCGGCCGACGTGAGTAGGGAGGAACAGGAGTGGGTAGAGAAGTGTCAAGTACAACCTATGGCGTGCGTTGTTACAAGATCTCTTGCATCCAAAGTGTCACAGCCTATTCCTCAGTCTTCAGACCAGCGGAGGAACGGTCGAAAGGAGCAAGCTAAAGTTGGGAGTATTGTGAGTTTTGCTCCAGCGGCTCTCCTTAGCAGCTTAGTACTTGACTCAGAGGTGAGCTCCGGAGTGGCCTCAGAACTTGTCACCCCTAGTGACATGGTTGTTGTTGTTGTTGTTCCCTAAGCTGCCTGGCCGAACAGCCCCGAGTCCCTGAGGAAGGCCATGGCCACGATCGGGCTTTCCCACAGAGCTCTCAATGAGTGTAGGTTGTGTTGTTGGCGTAAGTGGTTGTGTGAAATGCAGTCTTCTATGATGTGTTTAATGGTATGGGGTGCTGTGTTACATCCCGGGCAGGCGTCGACAACGGAGTCATCCAGTCTCTTCTGATAGTGACATGGTTGGGCGTGATGGCACTCCGCGACTTAGTAGTGCCCAGTTGGAGGAGAGTTGTGGGAACGGGGCTATCGAACACGAGGACGGGGAAACATGTCATGTGAACCTGTTGGAGGAGTTTGTGAGGCAACCACCTGAGCAGCCTACTGTCCCTGCGTTGGTCTGCAGCGGCCAAGGTGGAGAAGGAAAGGTGGGCAGTAGGGCACAGGTGGAGGAGAGTAGGGATTGTCATGGTCTCGGCGGAGCAGTGGGCGGGGGACACGAGTCTGGTGGCTGTGGAAGCGCTAGAGCACCTGCCTGAGCACCAGTGTGCAGCACTCCAGCACCAGCTCGGTTCATACCCCACTGGTCGTGCCGGGCACCCGAGCCTCACAACTCAGGCGGTGCAAGATGTTCCGCGGCAGGTCACCTGAATGTTGATAGACCGTTAGCCTCGTTGTTTCGGTGGTTCAAGGTGGGCGACGAGGCTTGGACATGGTTGTCAGGTCAGGGTCGAGCCATGGCTACCAAGGGTGGTGGTCAAAAGGAGGACATTGAGCAGATTGGTGAGGTTGGCTGTGGAGTGGATGTGCCCGGTCGTCGCATAGCCTCCCAATGCTGCTCTAGTCGAATGCAACAGCCCTACCATAGACCGACTGTATCAGGCCATGTCGCTAAAAGCGGTGATGCTGCGCAGGCAGATGTAGCCGTAAGGAGTGCGGGGGTGCGCATGTACGGTATCGGCGGGGAAGCCTTAGCAATAATGAACTATGGGAGTGACTGCACAGGTGGTACTGATTGTCCCTCTCATGACCTGGCTGTTCTAGGGACGAAGGTGGAGAAGGAGGGAGACTACAGGTTAGAAGCTGCAGTCTCGGCTGGGTTGTGGGAGGGCACTAGGCATGTTGTTCTGCGAGATAAGTTGTTTACTAGGCTATGGCAGTTCATCCGCATGTTTGTTGCTTCTCCAGGCCTGATGTACGGGGTAGAATGCGACATGAAGGCTGCAGACAGTGCAAGGCTCAGTTTAATTCCATACCGTATAAATCCTGCTCAACGGCCTGTCGTGAAAACAGAGCTAGACGACATGTGGAAAAATGGTCTGAGGGATAAGGGATATCGTGAGTGGTCGTTGCCAGTGAGTTTGCAACCGGAGTTGAGTGGCAAGATCCGTGTGTATGGTGATTGCAAGAGTGTGGAAGCATTATCCCTGACAGACACCTATCCACTGCCCAAGGGTCTGAGGGATAAGGGATATCGTGAGTGGTCGTTGCCAGTGAGTTTGTAACCTGAGTTGAGTTGCAAGATCCGTGTGTATGGTGATTGCAAGAGTGTGGAAGCATTATCCCTGACAGACGCCTATCCATTACCTAGAGTTGACGATACCACAGACCGCATCGGGGCTGCCTCATTTATCACGAAGGTAGAACTAGTGAAAGGATATTGGCAGGTCCCGTTGCCGGAAAGAGCGAAGAGAAGTGCCAGTCTTGGGATGAACTGGGCAGTTTATCAGTGTCAGGTGTTGTTGTGCTGCCGGAACACAAGTTGGATGTGTGGCATGCTAAGGGCACTGATAATGTTTTGGCTGATTGTTTGTCATGGGAGGGTTTGTTTGCAGGAGAACCCTCGCCGTTCAGTCAGTGTGTGTTGAGAGTGGAGAAAAATCAGGCTTGCCCCTGTAGAGCAGCCGTCAAAAACAACATTAAAATTAAATGAAACAAATCACATAAAAACTCATGTTATAGTTAAAGTCCTAAGTTGAACCTGTCTTTCACTTAGGAGGCTGGGCTCTGTGAAGCTCGCTCTGGGAGCATAGCAGGCTAAAATTATACTATTATGTTTGGGAGGGGTTATAAGATTATATTTATGCTAAAATGTTGTTTTGTTTATGATTGAGCTTTGCATTTCATTTCTGGCGGAGTGGGTGGTTGTGGCGGGTCTTGTCGGCATTCTGCCTTGTCAGATATGGTGCTCGCCTAATGTTGAGCGTCCCATATCTTGGGCGGGGTGTGACGCCTACCAGCGTTGGCAGAATCGCCTCCCGGTAGCCACTAGCGCTCGCCAGGGCAGTGAAATGGGCTACAGTTATCAGAGAATGTTATACTTTCTTTCTTGTTAATCGTCATGTCACAGGCAGTATAGAAGTGGTCTTTATTTTCGTCTGTGACAATGCATTATATTTTATATCATCAGTTATAAGACAGTTTAATGTATAAGACTGAATGATACAGCTAGAGAGTGTGAGTGAGTAAGTGCAGGAGGCAGAGGGTTGTGCGCATAGTGTTACGCGTTGTCTCGGTGACGTCATGCCACGGCCGTGCCCTCTGAGTGGCTGGTCGCTTTGCCGCCCTTCTGCCGCAGTAGAAGGTAGACCCCCGCGGCCCGCACTCCTTGCTGCCTTTGTGCCTTCCTCGCTCAGAGCTTGCTTGACCAGCATAACCTTCACACCTCCCTTGCCATCTGTCCCCGACTTCCACCTATAGAACACTTTCTCTCTCTCTCAACTTCTTACCTCTTATTCTTCTAATCTATTTAACATCATAACTCCCCTTTGGTTCTGCACGATTTCATATATCGGCCATCGTATTATATGCTGAAGCTCTCAGATATCTCATGTTTAGTTAGACATTTTGGAGGGGTTAACATTTTGTCTGTAGAGGTTCGACACACTCGCGGTGTCTCCCTACCTATTTCTTGGTTGTCTGCTGGACTATTTAATGCTAGACTGGGGTGAGGCTATTGATGTTGTGATTTCCGATGTGTACCAGGTTTTGTTGAACTTGTACAATCGCAACGGTTGCGTGGGAAGCCTAGGTTGTCTTTCTGACTGTGTACCTTGTGAGTTTAGCACTGTGTTGCGAGTGAGGGCTTTTGCCTCTGCCACACAACACTGTGCTAACTCGTTTTGCTTTGACTTGAAGAGGGTCGCCAGGAGAGAACCAGATACTAGCGATCTGGATCTCTCAAGAGAGCACCCCGTCATTTAACATAATTTGGCCGTACAGACTTAAGGACCTCGCTAGGCTACGAGCCGCTTGCTCAGCCATTGTTTCCTAGCCTACGACATCCCAGCTAGACTTTATTCGCCTAGCAGACACCCGATTAGGATTATAAGCTCTTATGTTATGTATGCAGCATTTTTATTCACGTTGATTGTAAGCCTTGGTTGTTGTTGAGTTGCACAACCCGAGCAGGCTTTTGTGTTGCCTGAGGAAGTACTTCTTTTGTTGTTGGAGATAATACTATTGCACATTTATCGTTATTCCCGTGCCAGTTAACACTATATGTCCCTACACTTGTCATATCTTGTTCCTGCGTTATATAACAGTTCAAAATCCGATTCCATCATCTTAAGCAGCATCAGACTTTCTTCAGAAGATTCCTGTTCGATGCTTTAGGACTTTCATTCACTTTCTTTAATATAGGAGTGACAGTTTATTATTGTTTAGAGTAACTTTAATTATACCTTCTTCTTGTTTGCATTAAATCATTAAAGTGATTTAATTAAGCTCTCTATCTTTTTCCTTGTATACATTATTAACGTAATTGTATGTTGTTGTAATCAGGCTGTATCAGATATCATCAGCCTGTAGTAGTAGTGCATTTATACCGAGTTAGAGGATACCCCGCTATCGCAGATTTAACGCTGGAGGGTATAGGTGTTTTTGTGCGCCGGCATTATTAGTTCGACGATTGGATCTAGTGTTACCGTTGTGGCTGTGTGCCTTTCTAGTCCAATGATTAAGAGCCCTTGTTTTATACGAGTCCCTGTCGTAACACTCCCCCTCCTCATAGTACACACACAGCTCCTCCTTCCTTCCTATTCATCCCTATCGTCACAACACATTCACACAGCTCCTTCACTTGTCATCACTTTATACAATCATTAACGCTCCATGGTCCACAACGCTTCTCTACTGTAAGTTGGTTCCATCTAACTTGTTCTAGCCTTATTACTATTTCAGAGTGTTTGTTCCTTTCAGCAGCTCCTCCACTCTACCCTACTACTTGACCCTTTCATTCTATTGGTGCCCGGTATTGTCACACCGAGTCAGTTCACATTCAAGTTAGTTCTCCCACAAAATTGTTCGGTGAAATACGAATTAAATGGATTAGGTTAGGTAAGATAACAGTTATGCTAAGTTAGGATAAATTTGGTAAGGCAAGCGTAGGTAAGGTTAGGTTAGGTTATGGTAAATGCAGGAAAATACAAATAAACAGAACAAACTCAATATTAAAATATATAAATTCAAGGGATAGAAGAAAGTACAAGTATAAACGACCATAAATCTTGAAAAAATACACAATATAACGGTATAACAACAATATCTGTATGGTCTTTGGTGGTAAAATATGAGAGGAAGGGAAGCGACCACAAAAGGGACTATATATATATGGGAATGTTGGTGGCAGAGGTGAGATTGTAGAGGTGGTAGTGGTGGGCGGAGTCTGGAGTCTTGTGGCAGATATAGCATTGTAAATCAGTAGGGGGGGTGGGGGGTGGAGGTAAAATTGTAGAAGTGGGAGTGGGGGATCTGGTGGGCGGGTATACCATTGTAGATCAGTAGGGGGGCGGAGGTGAGATTGTAGAGGTTTGAGGGGGGGGGGCGGAGCGGGGGGTCTTGGTGGCGGATATATCAATGTAGATCAGTAGTGGGCCGGAACGATGGGTCTGGAGGGTGGAGTAAAGGGTCTTAAGGGCGGCAGAGATGAGGATGTACAGGTAACAAGAAGAGAAGAGAGAATGTATGAGAGGGTGAGGAGCATAACAGCAATGATAATAATAATAATAATAGTTCTTAACTCCTTCAGACATATTATGTTCCAGTAAGTCCACGGAGGCGGGAGCCCGGTATCATTGCCACTGCACCACACAACTGTCAAAACCACACTGCTGACCGTTAGAATTGTCGGAGAAACCTGGGGTTGCCACCAACCGACAGATCTTCATCTAACTTACCGGACTTACTGAGCTCCATATGATTCTAGGGCGTCATATAACTTATTCTAGAATTATAAAGATAAGTCCATATGACATGATAGCGCCATATGAGTTTTTGGTTCACCCTGTCATATGACGCGGTAGCGTCATATGAGTCTGAAAGAGTTAAAGCTAGCGCATGCAGAGCCAGCGAAGGATAACCCAATAAGGCCGATTAGGCGTATTTCCTCTGGGGTCCTGTACTACTATCCCATCCCTTTGCTCATGAGGGACGGTAATGACTCAGTGCTTGTGAAAAATTGTTAAATGCGCCAAGCGTGGGCGCGATCCTGGGCCTTCTGGGTGGAAGTCCAAGACGCTAGTCACTACACCAGCGAGCCACTATGGTTCAAGTGAGACACCAAATAGAACTTTGGGGTCTCGAGTTCTGGTAATATATATATATATATATATATATATATATATATATATATATATATATATATATATATATATATACAATATGTGATAAAGACTCAAAGTCATATCAAATACAAGAATAAGTAGCACATATATATTTATCTAGCAACCATTATTCCCACAATATACTTTTTCGGTTAACCATCTCCCCTTGCTAATTGGAAGCGTCTGTATAGGCTGTGCCTTAGCTGGGTTGCACAGGGAACTTTAGCTAACTAGATAGCCACACAAAACACTTTAGTTAATTCTAGTTGATTGCATTTGATTATCATACCACAAAACATAAACAGGCTGACAGGCCGCATTCCTATAAATACGATCAGATCTTATGCAGGATACGAAGCTGATTTCAGTTGAACATATTCGGTTACCATACAACAAAACATATTAGAAGGCAGCCAACCACTATATCTATATATGTGATAGATGCTGGCATATGGCTTTGAGGCCGAGGGGAAGAAAGGCTGATCTGATAGTAGGGGAAATAATGAGGTTATGGAAGAGATAACGTGAGGGGGAAGGGAGGAGAAAAAATGTATTATGGAAAATATGGTCGATGGAGAAGGAAGAAGTGAGGGAAGAGATGATGTTAAAGGGAAATGACGTGGAAGAAGGGAGAAATAATTGATGATAATGGATGCCTTTGTCTTCGTCAATCAGATTACGAATCTTCATATGATAATAGCTACTGTCAAGTGATAGTGTACAAAGATAGTGTACAAACAAATCCCGAGAAATTAGGATGATGTTATTAATCTGCTAGAGGGAAAGACATTAATTAAATCCTTTTACAAGAGCCCCTTCCCATCTGAATAAGATTGTCTAAAGATAGCTACCGGTGAATTAGATTAACAAGTAAAAAGTCATAACATTGAAAGGGTAAGGGGAAACTGGCTTGGACTATAGAGGGATACAAGCGGATATAGTTAGATCTTAAGCTAAGAGAACAAATAATTGAGATAGGTTTACTTAAAGATAATCAAGAACAGAGAGAACGGGGGGGGGGGGGGGAGGAACCAGGCAATAGGAAGAGAAAATTGTGTGGAAAACGACATGTAAAAGAAGGGAAAATATAGGGGATAACAGTCAGTGGAGAACACTGACCATAATCCGCATTGCATGAGCTGCTTGAGGAGTATGTGTGGAGTTACTCGTAGAGACAGATTGAGGAATGAAGAGATACGTAGGAGAGTGGGGCAGCAGGAACATTTGTCAGTCAGAGTGGACAGAAGGGTGCTGAGCTGGTATGGTCATGTTGAACGAATGGGAGATGAAAGGCTTACAAAGAGAATATGTGAGTCAGGTACAAGGGGAGATAGAAGGGCAGGAAGACCCCCATTGAGATGGAGAGACTGTGTAAGAAAGGCTTTGGATGATAGAGGAATGACTATAGATCAGGCAGGGGAAGTGGTGGTGGACAGGAGTGAATGGAGAATGCTTGTGAATAGTTGAGTGAACACGTGGTCATTTGGAGTAAGGGGTCGGGCGCAAGTTGGACTAGATAATAGTCCATCAGGCGCCTGGCCCGGGGAGACGATTAATATGAAGGGTGTGCCTGGAAGTGTGGTGGGAGGGCTTGTGGCTTTGGCTCCGCTGCATGTCTGCCTGCCGAGATCGGAACCTCTCCGGGTGGTCAGGGGCCGGGGGAGTGCTAGAGCGACCTTGGTAACCCAGGTCTCTGGGTCTTCTCTTGGGTGACCTGGATGTGTGTGAGTTTGTGTTTTTTATCAGTGTTTATTTTTTGTTTTATGTTGTTTTTGTGTTTTCCCTGTTCTTGCTCTGTCTTGAGTCGGCTACCCCCAAAATGGGGATTGGGCCTGAGCATATAGATAGATAGAATGTAGGGTCAAATCTTCCCTAACATTTTGTCTATCCGTGTTGCATAAATATGCATTTTGCCAACTACTCCCAACCTTATTACAAACAGTTGCCGCATGTTGCAGACTAGTGTCCCATATAGTTTCTGCATGCTTAAACGGCACTATGCGGCATCTCGTGCGTGGATGTGTGAAACCCCCTTTAGTGACTGGCGGGGGAGAGGCGGTCACCAATGATCAGTGGACCAGTAGTCACGTGAGCTACCCCCCCCCCCCCCTTACCGTCTCTTCTCCCCACTCATCTCCGGCTTTCCTCTTCTTTTTCTCCCCCTTCTCACCTCCTCCCCTTTTACTCCTCCCTTCTCTCCCCCTCCCCCTTCACTCCCCACACCCACTTTACTCCCTACGCCACACAAAAGAGTATTTGGTGTGGCCCCCCTTTTACTGCCTTTTCACCACCTCGCCCAACTATCTACCTCCGTCATCACGACTGAACCCCCTGCAACATCTTAACCCCTTAAGGACGGGCATGTTCGTTGACATGACCATGCTGCCAGGCGGGTATATTTACCGAAAACGAGCTTCATTCCCTGCTCTTTTTCATGCATAAACAAGAGCCAGAGCGTAATACAATTATATATATATATATCCGTGAAAGAGCGATAATAGTGCTTTAAAATTACACCTGAATCAACCTTGGACGACCACGGGATATACAGTAGCGATCGCGTTACCGGAGGTGAAAACACCCTAAAATAAGGTAATTTCCGTAGTTTTGTCCTTGTCTTGCGAGGACGGGCGATGGGTGGGAGACGGCGGTGGTCCCAGACGCGGCCGAGCGGTCAGTGTCCACCCATTGTCTTCTCAACGCGCGGACTCTCTCTCAGATCTCATAATGTGCCCGTCATAATTATGATGGGCACCGCATGGGTGGCCAATATTCTCTCGCCCGTCATATGACGGGCACCGTCGGTTAAGTATTAAAAACACCCTGCACACTGCCCAAAGATGTCAAGACATTCAACGCTATGCTAGCTACCACACCAAGCAAACCCTTAGCAATAGGTGACACAGTAATGGTAGCAAAATTACCTGTAGTTAACGCCTTACGAGCGGGCCCGTCAGTAACTTCTACTACCCGCCAAGCGGGTGGTTTTACCCTAAACGACCTTGTTTCTGTGCTCTTTTTCATGCATAAACAAGAGTCAGAGCGTGATACAATTATGTATCCCTGAAAGGGCGATAATTGAGCTTTCCAATGACACCAGAACCATCGTTCTACGACCACGCGTTCTCTTGCAACGATCGTTCAAGACGAAGGAAAAATCCCTAAAATACGGTAATTTCCTTACATTATTTCCTGTGTAGCGAGACATTGAGTGTGGGTGTCTGTGGAGTAGGGCCCAGTGCTGGAGCGGGAGCCGTGCCGAACGGTCAGAGCCGACCTACGCTCCTCCCACCGCTCGTCTCTCTCTCAGAGCCAAATATTGGTCAGAATTGCACACCGCCTGAAGTCGGTCCCCGCTACATAGTCCTTTCTTCTCTAGACCGACTTAAGTCCAGTCCCGGCAAAGAAGGGTTAATAAATTAGGCCCCAGATACGTATGACCTTATAAAATAGTCAAAGTGCCAAATCCTTACCAAATCATCGTGGATTACCACAGGGAAACTAGGACCTACCGTAATAGATTTGTAAGGATCTACCGTCCTTTGATATTATTGATGGGGACTGCAATAACCAACCTTCTACGCAACCTAATCAACCACCTGACACCCCACCATTTATAACCACCACCTCTACCAAAACAAAAACAAACCCTGCATTATATGAAACAATCACCAACAAACCAACACCCCAAGCTCCGCAACATCATCATTCACCACAACCACCGTCTCCGTCTCCACACTCAACACCCCTACCCAACAAATTCACCCGAAAACCACCAAAGCACAAACGCCCCACCCGACCTTATAAATTACGTCCCCGACTTCACTCGCATACTGAAAAAAAACCCACACCCACAAATCCCCACACAAACCACACCTAACAAACCCACCACCAGTCACTTAAACCAACCCAACCACAAACGCCCATCCACCTTCACCCAAAAGAAACGGCCCACAATCGTCACTCACACCGTCTCCACACCCCTCATCCCCTTCCTCACCCAACTCCACCACCCTCTCCCACACCACCTCTCGAAACCCTTCCCCAACCTCTACCTGTAAGACACCACCCTGAACCATCACCATCAACCCCAAAACATCAACCTCAAACCCCAACTCGTTCAACATCCTCAACTACACCTCATTCTCCTCCCTCAGCATCGTCTTCACTAAACTGTCACCCCGACTCATCTCCAACCCCACCAACCCATCAACCTCACCCAACCAGCTACAACATCTTGCAACTCAATCCCACCCCTACTCTGTGCAACTCTCCAACCCAAGAGTGAAACGTTACTCTCAAACTTTCTTCTACTCAACAGCTGAGCTCTGGAACTCTCTCCCAGAATCAGTCTTTCCCTCTTCCTATGACTTAAATTGCTTCAAACTCTGAGTGTCCAGGCATTTTGGCTCGAACGTCCCTTGATTTTGGCCCTGTCACTCTTTCAACTATGGGGGAGGCACTCGCTATAGGCAGTTATGCCTTTTGCCTCCCTCAATCACATAGAAAAAAAAAAAAAAAAAAAAAAAAACGTAACACTCGCCTTGCCCCACCTCACCTCTCATCTTACCCATCCACCATTCCCTCAAACCCCAGAAGATCTCAAAGACAATTGTCAGTTTCCCAACAAATCAACCCCTATCATAACCTCCCCTCTCAACCTACCACCCCCAACCCTGCCCCACCAGATCCTCCCTCCACCCCTTCCTCCTCCCCGGAAACCAGCCCAGAACCCCCTCCCAGACAATATGTTAGCACTAGATGAGGACGTCTGTCAAAACCACCAAACCGATTTTCATCAATTCTTTTTATGAAAGTTAACTCAACCCTTAGACAAGCCCCTACACACAAAGCAAACCACACAACACCCACAACCACTTCTAAAACACTGCGAATCTCATCTGCAGCAAACACAACTACATCCATTTCACTCTCATATTTTGACAGTTGTATGTCTCCTGGTACTTTTGCATCTGCGAGACTCATTATAACCCCTCAGGTCACCACTCGCCTTTCCGCCACCACCAGAGCAACAAAAACCACCACCAGAAGCATTCAAACTTCACGCACTGCCATGCCTAACTCCTCGCCATTCGTGAAGAAAGTAATATGGTCCCCGGATCAGAAGAAATACTCAAAATCAGATATTTAGACGAGGCAATAACAGCGGCCATTATCGAAGACAAATCATCCTTCCTCAACATCTCCATTGACCCGAGCAGGACCCCGGTTCAACGTTCCCTGGATTGGTGGGAATACCTACATTCCCTTCCAACTTTCATCCGCCAAGGTAATTTTGTCACATTCCACCTTGAGGCACGAGGACGTGCCTACAAAGTTAAAGTGGGAAATAAAATAATGGAATTATCAAAGTTACCCACTAACACCCAAAGGTCAAAATACTTGCCTCCCAGCTTCTAGAGGGTCCCCTTAATCCCCTAGATTAACCTGTGACCGCACTTGTGACCTTTTGCCTCCCACACATCAACCCCGGGACATCTCAGCCAATGTCATCACTACTGTATGCTGGAGAAAACTGAACGGGGCAAGATTAGTAATTCTAGGGCTTCAAATAACACTGGCATACTAGTGGTTTGTAGTCCTACAATTACCCTCCCATTCAGTTTGAGATAAAAGACATGCCCAATATCCCACAAGGTCGGAGGAGTTGTTTTACCTATTGAGGAATCTTTGTTGTTTGTGTGTCATGACACAGTAGCAACATCAAAATCATTAATAGGCATGCACCTTTAATAAAGGAAGTCTAAGCTCGAATGGAATGTAAAACTTGCAAAATAAAAAAACCAAAACGTATACGAACACAATAAAAAAGACAAAACAACTAATCAAAATTGCTATGTGGAAACAACGCTTAAGTCAAATATTAATTTCAAAATAATATAACCGCATTTCCACAACTACCAAAGGATACTTGGCATGCTAAGATTCCCCAAGTAGTTCAGGGCTCTGCGAGACACTTTAACAGGCACTCGGCATAATTAGAAGACCTTTTTACTTTTGTCCACTGACATGTTGGCTGGCAATAGTAAGCAAAAGTTTTAAACACCGCCCCGAGTTCTTTGAACCTCTCATAAAGGTCAGTGGTAGTCAAGGAAAATAGTATTGGTCATGATCATACTATCTACTTGCGTTAACCCGATATCTTGTCACTGTGTCATGACACAGGCATTATATTAAAGACCCCAATTCAAGAATACCTGAACAGAACTTTATCACTGAGTAATATAATGATCAGGATAGTCGAGTACTTAAAACATACTCGCGTTAGTCCGATGAGGTGCCAGTGTCATGATAACAAGGAACCTCATTTAAGATTCTATATCCATTACTCCATCTGTAACTAAACAACTGATTCACATGACAAGCCAACCTGGACGGCCCAACGAAGACCCAGACGACTGCAATTAAGCTGCTACCTCAACTTTTACTCCAAGCGTTAATTCTGGAGATATAATAGAAATCTGAATTAAGTCGATACTAGTGACGAGGTATCTTTGAGTCAGAGTCCCAACGTTATGACTCTGTCTATTTTACAACAGGTGTTCTAAAGCTAGAGTCCCAACCTAGTGACTCTGTCGAATTCTTCACAAGTGTTATAAAGTTAGTCCCTAAAATATCGACTCTACCTAAGTCTCACCAGTGCGCAAGGTGACTTAGAATGTTAGAGTCCTACATATTAACTCTGAATAAATATATAACAAGTGCTTTAACCTGGCAGCTACGGGAAGACTCTTAAGAGGTCCAACTGGCTGGCTGCGGGAAGACTCTTAACATCCTAGGCATAAAAAAAAAAAATTTAAAACACCCCAGTGGCACTCAAATAAAAGCAATTTGTGCTTTGGTGAGATAATTTCCCTCCATTACTTGCTACCACTCCTATGCAGTGACCCAACCTCCCCTTTCCCCTCCTGCACCCCCTTTTACCCCCCTCCTCAATTATCAGATATTTTCTCTATTATTCCCAATATTTATCGAGTATTTTCGTGGGAGAGAGGGAAAAGGGTGGAGGAGTGTAACTCCGACCCTCCAAGCCAGTCTGAAAGCTCCCCTGGTCTCTCAGTCCCACGCGACACATGAGAGAGAGTGAGGATGATAGTCTCTCACTGCTCAAGGCCAGATTACAACTGCGGGGCTAAAATATATCATTTTCACCAGCCAATTGCTGTTAACACTTGTTTTAATGCTTTCCCATGTTCATAATTATGTTCATATTAAAAGTAAAATAGGTGCATATGGATAAGTATTAATTATATACTTTACTTACTTACTTTTGATACTTTTGATGTGTTCGCCACTCTTCTAGCGGCACCAAGGAGAGTGGCGCCCCTCGTTATGGGTGGTGATTTTGGTGTAGTAGACTGTTTGAAGCGACAGCTCGCTCCCTCGCGAGGATGGGCTTGTCTGGCACTTTTTGCAGTTCGACATCGAGGGCTCTCTTGAAGTTGTCTAACGAGACGTCCCTCATATCTCTTACTCGCCGTGGGAGTTTGTTGAAGAGACGTGGGCCTCTGTGCGATAACCAGCCCTCTCGCAGAGACCCCATAGCACCCCTGTTATTCATCCGGGGGATTTCACATTCCCAGCCTATCCTATCACTGAATTTCATGTCTATCGGAGTATGTAGGTTTGGTACTAAACCCTCTGCGATTTTCCACGTGTATATTATTAGGTAGCGTTCTCTTCTACGTTCCAGCGAGTACAGATTCAGTGCTCTTAAACGCTCCCAGTAGTGTAGATGTTTTATCGAACTTATATGCGAAGTGAAATTTCTTTGTACACTCTCTAAGTCATTTATTTCACCTGCATTGTATGGGGATGTTAATATGCTACAGTATTCAAGCCACGGTAGCACTAGAGATTTGAAGAGTGTTATCATAGGTAATTCACCGCGTGTTTTAAATGTACGTAGAATCCAGCCCGTTACACGTTTCGCAGCCGCAACTTTGACCTGGTTATGTACTTTGAAACCCATATTTTCAGACATTAATACCCCAAGGTCTTTCACACTGTCTTTCCGTTCTATTATGTGGTTAGATTCTGTTAAGTAATTTGTAATTTCTTTAACGCCATTATTATCTCCGTACCGTATTAATTGGAATTTTTCTTCATTGAATTGCATGTTGTTTTCCCTGGTCCACTGGAACACTACATTCATGTCTTCCTGCAGTCGGCCCGTGTCCTCTTGTGTGTTTACTATCTTGCTTAATTTTGTGTCATCAGCAAAAGACGACACCGTACTGTGTCTAGTGTTGGTATCTATGTCGCAAATTAGTATGAGGAACAGAAGGGGCGCTAGCACTGTTCCTTGAGGCACTGAGCTTTTGACATCCGAAGGCTCAGATGTTACTTGGTTTACTGCTACTGATTGTTTTCGGTTTACTAGGAAATTGTATATCCACCTTCCAATTTTCCCCGTTATACCTTTTGCTTTGAGTTTGTGGGCTATTATACCATGGTCACATTTATCAAATGCCTTAGCAAAATCGGTGTAAATGACATCCACGTTTTTCTTTTCTTCTAGCGCTTTAAGAATTTTGTCATAGTGTTCCAAAAGTTGTGAGAGACACGATCTTCCCGCTCTGAATCCATGTTGACCAGTGTTGTGTAGTTCATTTGCCTCCATGAATGTTGAGATTTTGCTTCGCAGGACTCGCTCGAAAACTTTAATGAGGTGGGTGGTTGGAGCTACCGGGTGGTAGTTTTTTGGTAGTGCTTTACTCCCTCCTTTATGCAGTGGGGCAATTATTGTGTTTTTCAAGCTATCTGGTATTTCACCCGTGTCTAGACTCCTTCTCCACATTATAGCCAGGGGTTTTGAGAGGTTTTCCTTACATTTCTTCATTAGGATCGAGTTCCACGAGTCCGGGCCTGGCGCCGAGTGGGATGGCATGTTGGAAATGGCCTCTTCTATGTCTTTTGGACCGAAATCAATATCCAGCATCTGGGGGGTTTCCGTGGGGGAGGTTTCCATGAAAAATATATTTTGGTCTCTGATGACTTTTGTTTCATCAGGCTCACTGAATGCCATTTCATACTGCCTGCGTAAGAGTTCGCTCATTTCCTTTTTGTCCCCTGTGAAAGAGCCGTCCCCTTTGCTTAGTGGGCCGATCTTTGATGCTGTTTTAGCCTTTTGTTTGGCGTATGAAAAGAAGTATTTGGAATTTTCCTTTATACCTGCAATAGCTTTCCTCTCCTCTTCCATATACTGTAGTTCATATGATATTCTTAGCCTTTGTTCAATTTCCACAATTTCTCTATCTATTTTGGCCTTTTGCCTATCCTGTAGATTTTGATGTGTGCGTCTTTGTGCGAGTAATTTTCTTCTTCTGTACAGCCTCCTCCTTTCCCGATCTTGTTTGCTTCTTCGTTTTGTTTGTCTTGCAGGTATATGGTGGCTACAGATTTGGGTCATGGTTTCTGTTATTAAGACTAGACATTCTGCTGGTGTCAGGTTATTCATTAAATCTTCCCAGTCTATTTCCTCCATTTCTTGTTTGCCTCTTCCCACCTAATGTTTTTGTTGTTGAAGTTAAATTTACTGAAGGGGCCGGTTTTTGTTCTCGATGCTGAGGTTGTCTGTACACTTTCTAAGGTTGTTTTGATCTCAATTAATTTATGATCTGAGTATGTTGTGTCCGATATGTTAATGCTGTGTACTAGAGAGTCGTTGTTAGTGAAGACCAGGTCTGAGATATTGTTTCCCCGTGTGGGTTCAGCAATATGCTGGGTACGACTAAAAAAATTGCGCAAAGTTAAAAAAGCTCTCTCGTGTTTGCTTCTCCGGTGTTATTTGCCACTAACTGGTTTTCTAGTTGTCTCCATTTAATGTTTGGTAGGTTAAAGTCTCCTAGCCATATAATATTTGGTGTTGGGTTCCCCAGGGTTTCCACTTCTGATTTTATTTTGTTGAGCTGGGTTTTGAATTCTTCTCGGGATGAGTCTGGAGGCCTGTATGTAACAATAACTGCTAAATTTAGGGATTCTATTTTAACTCCAAGTATTTCCACCACTTCATTACTGTTATTTAGGAATTCAGTACATATCAGTGAGTCATGGATGTACAAGGCTACACCTCCATGTGATCTATGCGTTCTGTCCGCCCTATGTAGGTTGTAACCAGGAATCCATACCTCACTATCTTCCTGATCTTTAATGTGAGTTTCTGTGAGAGCCACAAATATAGCGTTTCCTTCTTCTAGCAGGCCCCTAATAAATGGTACTTTGTTCGTGGTTCTATTTTTTAGGCCTTGGATATTTGCAAACAAGATTGGGGAGGGATTGTTTGGAGTACTATGTGTACCTAATAGTCTTCGGGATGTATTTGCCACTCTTGGGAGGCCAGGAGGTGCTCGAGGTGTTCTATGTGCTCTTCATCATCGTCTGCCCTTTCCCTCCTTGACTTTTTCCTCTGTCTCGTCCTCGCAGAGCTAGAGAATTTTTGGGCCACCATTCGTGTTAGGTCTAGCATATCTCCAAGTCCCTTTAATATGAAAAGCTGGGCATTTCATATTGTAGCAGGTCTTGTTCTCAAGTGATGTCCTGCAAAGGGATGGGTGGTGGTATTTGCAGGTTTCACCAAATCTACATTTTCCATGACTGGTTATGTTGTTGCAAATTTGGGGATGAGCAAATCTACATGTCTTCCCATTATATTCGCCCTTTTGACCAAAGTAGCACCTTCTTTCCAGATAATATCTTGTTACGACCGGGCACTCGGGTACACTAGGGCTCTTACACAGGACTCGAGTATGGCTCGCTGCCACAACGGAAACACACGATCCCAACCCCAGAGTACTGCCAGCCGAACAAAAAACGCCACTACCCTCCAGAGTTCTATCTGCTATAACGGGGTATACAAGAACTCGGTACTAGCGTTTCACACAACAGACTAATAACAAGACGGGAGTTATCTAGTCTGGTCAACAATCAAACAAAGAAGAAAGTACTACAACACTAAAGAATAGTGTTGGCCGAAGCCGAAGTAATCCACCCTTGAACTAAGAACTTAAGAAGTCCTCCACCCTCTACTTCGGATCGGCACTATTACGTTACGTTAAACAATAGTCCTCGAGCATCAAGCAAGGAATCTTCTGATAAGTTAGATGCTTCTCGAATACTCATAAGAAGTAAGTATCGGATTTTGAACAGCAATTTAATGAATAACTCACTGGTAATTAAAGGCTTTAAATTGACATAAGAAGAATTATAAGAATAAACAATAGTAAATGGCAAACATTAAGAAGAAGTACTCCGACAATGCACTGGCAATAGCCTACTAGGATTGTGCTCGGGGGCCACTAATCTCTAAAGTAGCTATGCGTGCCATACATGAAATCAATAGTGCATAAACAATAACATACATAAGGAGAAACTTCAATACTATGCTGTATCTGCTGGTCGAGCAAAGTCTAGCTGGGATATCTAAGGTTAGGAAACAATGGCTGAGCAAGCGGCTCGTAGCCTAGCGAGGTCCTTAAGACTGTGCGGCCAAATTACGTTAATTGACGGGATGCTCTCTTGAGAGATCCAGATCACTAGTATCTGGTTCTCTCCTGGCGATCCTCTCAAAGTCAAGCAAATGAGATAGCACAGTGTTGGGTGGCAGAGGCAAAAGCCCTCACTCGCAACACAGTGCTAAACTCCCACGGTACACAGTCAGAAAGACCACCTAGGCGTTCCACGTCTCCGTTGCAATTGTACTGGTTCAACCGCAACCTAGTACTCATAGGAAATCACAACTCAGAAACCCTATCCCAGTCTAGCATTGCCTAAACCAGCAGAAAACAGGAACATGAATAATCGCACACAGGGAAATGCATATACGAGTGCAACAAACATCAATCAATCCTATTCTAGTTAACCCTTCCAAAAATAGGCTATCTAACAGGCACTTATCTCGTGAGAACTCAAGCGATAATACTTTGGCTGACTAAATCTGCACCAAAGGGGTCATTGGTTAAAAAGGGACGAGAAGAGAAGAAGATAGGCTGTTCAGAGAGTAGAGAAAGTTCACATCAGTCGGAAGAATATGGATAGTTGCAAGGGATATGAGAAGTCGCTCTGCCTGATGAGTTCTGAAGAATGGTGGCAAGAACCTCTCTTTTTATACTCGGCCCTCTAGCGGCATATCTCAAACTACTTAAGGACCGCCCACTGGCAATCATGACGTCATATTCTCCCTCAATCTGGGATCGACAAAGGATTTCCCACGCGCTTGATGAGGGAGGAGGGAGGAGGGAGGAGGGAGTGAGGCCTACACACCTCGTGGCGCGCTCACTGGCCGTCGTTACATAACTCTCTCTTTCATCATTATATATAAGTCCCACACACAATACTTATATCTAATGATATAAAATAGAACTCGTTGACTTAGAAGAAAACAAAATACATAATTATAATACTTATAGTACAACGGTTCACATAAACTGAGTTAGGAAACTCTACACAGACTACAGCCAAAGTTCCTGCCCTGACGATCCTAGCGAGAGTGGGGCCTGACTGAGCGTTCTGTACAGCATGCTCATACTCGGCATGCGTCACACCTCCCCCAAGATTTTACTTGCTCAACCCTGAGCTAAAATCTGACACACAGAACCTCATCAAACCCCTCACACCCAGCGACCGCATGGCACTAAAACAACGCTGAGTTTACCACTAAAACACATCTTATAAAAAAAAATTCACATTTCATAACTCCTCCCAACAATAGTAAAAGACATAATATCATGCTCCCAGAGCGAGCTTACAGCAGCTCAGCCGTTTGATAGTTTGTGGACTACTCAAACTCTATAGGCTATGACAAACTTATACAATTATCTATATCAAAAAGAAAGAGTTTTTTTATATGATTTTTATATTTTAATATGTTTTTTCCGGCTGCACTATAAGGGCAGCCTATTTTTCTTCTATACCAAACGCTCAACTCCTGCTTTACGACCCAATACGCTGGGCTACAACCGCGAGCCAACAAGCACCAAGCGCAAAATACTACTCAAACTAAAGCAGGAGGCTACCCGTGTGTCAATCTACCCAGGATCATATACCCTTGAACGACCATCTGCAACCACGTTATCACAACCGGCAATATGGCGTATGTCCAGGTTATATACCAATAACCTTAGTGACCACCTGGTCAGCCTCATACTCCGATTGTGAAACTGGTCCAAGATCTTGAGAGGGTGATGATCTGGGTAAACTACAACGACCGGACCATAGGCTGGAACATAGACCTCGAAATGCCCCAGCGCATCATTGTCCTTTTCACTTTCATTCATCAGGTTCTGACACGTTGCTGGTGCATTCTTAAGTCCGTCAGGCATAACATTGCACTGGTAGGTACTTTCGTCCACAACAAAACCACATACCTCTTTAGCACGCTCGGACAAGGTTACAGGCAACGACCACTCCCGACATTCCTTATCCCTCAGACCCTTCATCCACACGTAATCCAGCTCTGCTTGCACCACAGGCTGTCGAGCAGGATTTATACGGTAGGGAATTAAACTGAGCCTCGCACTATCTCCAGCCTGCATGTCGGATTCTACCCCGTACATCAGGCCTGGAGAAGCAACAAACATGCGAAAGTACTGCCATAGCCTAGTAAACAACTGCCTTGCACTGTCTCCACGAACAACATGCCTAGTGCCCTCCCACAACCCAGCCGAGACCGCAGCTTCCAACCTGTAGTCTCCCTCCTTCTCCACCTTCGTCCCTAGAACAGCCAGGTCATGAGAGGGACAATCAGTACCACCTGTGCAGTCACTCCCACAGTTCATTATTGCTAAGGTTTCCCCGCCGATACCGTACATGCGCACCCCCGCATTCCGTGTGACGACATCTGCCTGCGCAGCATCACCGCTTTCAGCGACATGGCCAGATACAGTCGGTCTATGGTAGGGCTGTTGCATTAGACTAGAGCAGCATTGGGAGGCTATGCGACGACCGGGCACTGCGATACCACAGCCGACCTTACCAATCTGCTCAATGTCCTCCTTTTGACCACCACCCTTGGCAGCCATGGGTCGACCCTGACCTGGCAACCATGCCAAAGCCTCGTCGCCCACCTTGAACCACCGAAACAACGAGGCTAACGGTCTTTTAACATTCACGTGACCTGCCCGCGGAACATCTCGCACCGTCCGAGTTGTGAGACTCAGGGGCTCGGCACGACCAGTGGGGTATGAACCGAGCTGGTGCTGGAGTGCTGCACACTGCTGCTCAGGCAGGTGCTCTAGCGCTTCCACAGCCACCAGACTCGTGTCCCCCGCCCACTGCTTCGCCGAGACATGACAATCCCTACTCTCCTCCACCTGTGCCCTACTGCCCCCCTCTCCTTCTCCACCTTGGCCGCGGCAGACCAACGCAGGGACAGTAGGCTGCTCAGGTGGTTGCCTCACAAACTCCTCCAACAGGTTCACATGACATGCTTCCCCGTCCTCGTGTTTAATCTCGACAGCACCATTACCACACTTCTGAACTTCCGGATCCTCCAACTGCAGTTTACAAATATCTGAGGGAGCCAACCTGTCTAGATGCTTCCGAAGCAACCCAAGTCCTTCCCCAATATCAAACTGAGCAACCCTTTTTTCTCTCCGTGTGTAACGTTGCTGCCTCGGAGTCTCTTCCGGCCCTACCTCCTCACTAGCTGTGACAGGTCCTGGGGCCTCTCCAGACTCTAACATAGGTGCCAATACTGAATCACCCAGGAGAGCCGCCGAGTCAAAACTCTTAAAACCAACTCCAGCTTTAGCCTCCTCCTGTTGATCGGTCCTCTGCTGGTCTGAAGACGGAGGACTAGGCTGTGACACTGTAGCTGCTCGAGCTCGGGTGACAGCACACGCCATGGGTTGTGCCTGGCACCGCTCGACACACTCTCGCTCTTCCCTACTCACGTCGGCCGGCCTCTCGGCAACGACTAAGGGTAGAACCTCAGAAGCGGGCATTGCAAAGTCGTTGCCGAGAAGAAGGTCGACGCCCTCCACTGGCAGTTTCTCCACAATCCCAACATCCAATTCACGTGCCACACCATCCACCTCCAACTCCAACCGCACCAGCGGGTATGACCGAGTTGCATTAATACCCTGCACCACTACCACCCGAGCCGCATTTATAGGGTAGCCAGTCAAGTTATTCATCAAAGTCTGGGAAGCACCTGTATCACGCAAGACCTCTACTCCATGCTTGCGCCCCGCCCACATCACGCAACCCCGTCCTCTATGGTCGCAAAAAACATCCTGAGCAGGGTTCGAGCCTCCCAGGTGCTTCTGCATTGGCTGTGCCTCAGCCTCTGACGAACTGCCCCGGGCAAACTCAGAAGACTTCGGAGACACACCAATGTTGCAGGCCAAAGACACAGCTGCTGTAGGTGGTTTGCTAGGACAGACTCTTGCAAAGTGCCCCTTTTCATGACAATGATAACACTCCAACTCCCCTCTGGGCTTCCCTTGGTACTGGGAAGGGCCCGGCCCCTTCTTAACCCGGGAACTGCGGGAAGACTCTTTAGAGTTCGGCCGGCGGACTGCGGGAAGACTCTCTGGAGTAAGTAAAACTAAAAATCAACTTTTTACATCGAAAAAAAATTTTTTTTTTTATTTTTTTTTTTTTTTTTTTTTTTTTTTTTTTTGGCCCCTGGGCCATGCAAAATCTCAGTCCTCTACCTCCCCTCCTTCCCCACTTTCCTCCTATTCCTCAGTTATCACCTATTTTCCCTATTATTCCCTTATTCTGAGGTATATTTTCGTGCTAACATTAGCGAGTTGCAAGCAGGGTGTTGTCATCACTGATGGCCATCGAGTGCAAGAGAGAGAGAGAGAGTATCGATCGACTGTGTCTCAGTGGCCTTGGGGGAAATTGGCGGGAAAGGAGTTTGCCTCACCCATAGATTATACAACTCGCGGGCTATATCTCCGATTTTGACCATCCAAACGCTGTTTTCACTCGTTTTATTGTTGTTTCAGGTTAATACCTTTATAATCAACCCATAATAGGCGCATATGGATAATTATTAATGCTATTAATGGTACAATGAATATTTTAGTGACGAAAAACCTCAAATACGTCAGCACAGGGGGACGTTTTCATTTACCCCGTGCGCACTTCAGAGGTTAAATGGGACGGTGCTAGTCTTGTGGTCAGTCTTGGTATCATAGCTCTTGTACTTGTTTGCATAAGGTATATCACTAACTCGGGGGGGTGGGGCATCACGCCCCTTGTTACCTGCCTCACTACGCTGGGCAGACCCGCACCCACGAATTAGTGATAGCCGGAGGTCAGCCATCTCAGCTGCCTCCTGTAGAGTTTTTGGGTTCTTTTCTTTAATGGTTAAAGTCATTTCTGCACCTGTACACTTATAAAACTGCTCGAGCAGAAACAGCTCAGTCAACTGTTCGGCCGTCTCAGCTTTCTCAGAACGTGTCCAGTTAGCAAGTGCATCTTTTAAGTCCCGGGCATGTTCAAGAAAGGTCGCCTCCCTAGTCTTCGTAACACCCCGAAACTTCAATCGATATGTTTCTGGTTGCAACTCGTATGCCCGTAGGACAGCTCTCTTCAATTCTGGGTAGTCAATGCAAGACTCTAAAGGCAGTGCATCATAAGCCTTCAGACCCTTACCCGTAAGTCTTGAGGAGACCAGAGCTGCCCACTTCTCTTCAGGCCAATTATGCTCCCTACACTTCTTCTCAAAACGATTAAAAAATTCTGTGACTTCAGTTTCACTAAATGCCGGCACCAATTTGACTAAGTGGGACAAGGACTGTTCTCTTACTTGGCCCTCACGGCCCATCCGAGTCCCTGTCGACTCTGCACGAGTCTTATCTAAATCTATTTGAGCACAATATTTCTCTGAGTCGTACCTAAGCTCAGCCTCATGTCTCCTGGTCTCAGCCTCAATCTCCTTCTCCTGCTTCCTAGCCTAATTCTCAATTTTAGCAAGCTCAAGTCTAAATATCATATCTGGAGACAGGCAGGAAGAGGGAGCTGCCACTACTGAAGGAGGGGGGGCAAAAACTGGGGAACCACCATGTGCACCGCCCGAGGGCACTCCAATCTTCCAATTCTCATCCCTCTGTGGGAGAGTGCTAACCTCCGGCAACTGAGTGGACGGCACTGTGGGAGTCGAGTGAGAGGGGATCTGGGGAGGAACCCCCCCAAACGCCCTCTCCTCCGAAACCCCATGTCGCCCACGCAACACCCAGGAAATCAGCTCCCCCTTGGACATCCCTCCCACATTGGATAGACCCAAAACCTTGGCTATCAGGTGCAAGCCATAAACATTCACCCCAGTCAGCCTCTCCTCCGTCACGTGGTACCGCTTACTCACAAAAAGTCTAGCATCCTCCTCACTAGTTACTAACGGCACCTCCTCAAATGGCATCTCTCGCTCCTCGTCAGTACTAGGGCACGACATACTGAAGTTCACAAAAAATTCTCGAGACAAAAGTGTTAAACTCCCTTATGTAAGCACTAATTACTAAATTAACTGGAGTCTCTTAAATGCTCTCCTAATTGCCTTACAAAAAAAAAAAAAATCTTCAATATGTACGCTAAAGTACGAACAAACCAATGTTGTACAACTCTGCAAAAAATTATACTGTTCACAAAATCCTAAGCAAGGTCGCCATTTGTTACGACCGGGCACTCGGGTACACTAGGGCTCTTACACAGGACTCGAGTATGGCTCGCTGCCACAACGGAAACACACGATCCCAACCCCAGAGTACTGCCAGCCGAACAAAAAACGCCACTACCCTCCAGAGTTCTATCTGCTATAACGGGGTATACAAGAACTCGGTACTAGCGTTTCACACAACAGACTAATAACAAGACGGGAGTTATCTAGTCTGGTCAACAATCAAACAAAGAAGAAAGTACTACAACACTAAAGAATAGTGTTGGCCGAAGCCG
Organism: Lithodes maja; assembly: GCA_037953745.1. Taxonomy (NCBI): domain Eukaryota; kingdom Metazoa; phylum Arthropoda; class Malacostraca; order Decapoda; family Lithodidae; genus Lithodes; species Lithodes maja. The sequence continues at coordinate 6,746 of JBAKBP010009974.1, read as the reverse complement.
AAGTAATCCACCCTTGAACTAAGAACTTAAGAAGTCCTCCACCCTCTACTTCGGATCGGCACTATTACGTTACGTTAAACAATAGTCCTCGAGCATCAAGCAAGGAATCTTCTGATAAGTTAGATGCTTCTCGAATACTCATAAGAAGTAAGTATCGGATTTTGAACAGCAATTTAATGAATAACTCACTGGTAATTAAAGGCTTTAAATTGACATAAGAAGAATTATAAGAATAAACAATAGTAAATGGCAAACATTAAGAAGAAGTACTCCGACAATGCACTGGCAATAGCCTACTAGGATTGTGCTCGGGGGCCACTAATCTCTAAAGTAGCTATGCGTGCCATACATGAAATCAATAGTGCATAAACAATAACATACATAAGGAGAAACTTCAATACTATGCTGTATCTGCTGGTCGAGCAAAGTCTAGCTGGGATATCTAAGGTTAGGAAACAATGGCTGAGCAAGCGGCTCGTAGCCTAGCGAGGTCCTTAAGACTGTGCGGCCAAATTATGTTAATTGACGGGATGCTCTCTTGAGAGATCCAGATCAACTAGTATCTGGTTCTCTCCTGGCGATCCTCTCAAAGTCAAGCAAATGAGATAGCACAGTGTTGGGTGGCAGAGGCAAAAGCCCTCACTCGCAACACAGTGCTAAACTCCCACGGTACACAGTCAGAAAGACCACCTAGGCGTTCCACGTCTCCGTTGCAATTGTACTGGTTCAACCGCAACCTAGTACTCATAGGAAATCACAACTCAGAAACCCTATCCCAGTCTAGCATTGCCTAAACCAGCAGAAAACAGGAACATGAATAATCGCACACAGGGAAATGCATATACGAGTGCAACAAACATCAATCAATCCTATTCTAGTTAACCCTTCCAAAAATAGGCTATCTAACAGGCACTTATCTCGTGAGAACTCAAGCGATAATACTTTGGCTGACTAAATCTGCACCAAAGGGGTCATTGGTTAAAAAGGGACGAGAAGAGAAGAAGATAGGCTGTTCAGAGAGTAGAGAAAGTTCACATCAGTCGGAAGAATATGGATAGTTGCAAGGGATATGAGAAGTCGCTCTGCCTGATGAGTTCTGAAGAATGGTGGCAAGAACCTCTCTTTTTATACTCGGCCCTCTAGCGGCATATCTCAAACTACTTAAGGACCGCCCACTGGCAATCATGACGTCATATTCTCCCTCAATCTGGGATCGACAAAGGATTTCCCACGCGCTTGATGAGGGAGGAGGGAGGAGGGAGGAGGGAGTGAGGCCTACACACCTCGTGGCGCGCTCACTGGCCGTCGTTACATAACTCTCTCTTTCATCATTATATATAAGTCCCACACACAATACTTATATCTAATGATATAAAATAGAACTCGTTGACTTAGAAGAAAACAAAATACATAATTATAATACTTATAGTACAACGGTTCACATAAACTGAGTTAGGAAACTCTACACAGACTACAGCCAAAGTTCCTGCCCTGACGATCCTAGCGAGAGTGGGGCCTGACTGAGCGTTCTGTACAGCATGCTCATACTCGGCATGCGTCACAATCTGCACACTGGTGTAGGTAATGGTAAATTAACGATTTTAGTGAGGAATGAATCGGAGCACATTCACATACCATAGCTGCGCAGCTAAGAGGTTAAGGAAATTAGATTTCATGATATTAACTCAGTGTAAAACCTTGTCTATTGTGTGTTAATAGTGATCATATGTGTATTTAAATCCATACACAGATATTATCCGACTTCAGTATTTCAAGAAGCTATTATTGTTGTGTATTGTACAAGAGGACAGCTAAACTTATTGTATATACCTGAGCTCCATCTAGATCCAAGATCGTGCTCGAATCCAGTATTTTCATGTTGTATAAACGTATGCCATTTATTATAAGAATATCTATCTTGGGCTACTACTTTTGGGCTAGAGCTAGGTTACTATACAGACTCTTAGTGGACAGAGGTTTTGAGGCAAGTAAATTGTTCCATAAATTTAATCTTTTTAGGGTCAATTATTGTGACTGTATTCTAAAATTTGACATCAATAATTTTAATCAAGCATTTTTAACTTGAAGTTTCTTGTATAACCTCTGCTTACTTTTTGTCTGCATTTATTGTTTATCTTTTTCTTTTCTTTTTCTATTATTAATATTAATATTGATGATTTTTTAAATTTATTGTTCTTGTTAAAAGAGTACTCTTTGTTTAAATCTGTTGTTACTTCATATTTTGCAATTATTTGTCTTTATATTATATGTATTCATTGTCGATGGTATCAATTGCTTACTTTTGCGATTTCCTTAATTTATTTGTGCTATAAATGTAGGTTATTTGTAGGGTAGTTATTGATAGGGGTCACTTGAGGCATGCTATGCTTACAGGTTCCTACCCGATAGCACTATCGTTAGTGAGTGCTGGACTGTATTTTATATATTATTTTGTAATAGTATAGATATCTTATCAATATTTGTATTTTGTACTATTGTTAATGTCTTGTCATGTTGCAAATTTGATTTTAAATAATATTTTGACATTTAACATGTAGTTTCTTTATTCATGCAGAGTTTAGTAAAATTTGCCAGAACGTCCCGGACTTCCCAAACTTGACTACTTCCTTTAACGTGACGATAGTGCGTTGTTATATGTGCGATTAGTTTGCTTGGGAAACAGATTAACTTGCTCATGTAGTAATGTACACCCTATGTGGTGGATTGTGTTCTTTTATTTAATAATTTTCATTTTAGTAAGCGTTGTTTCCACATAGCGATTTTGATAATTTAATTTGACTTTATATTGTCCTTGTCCCAATTTTGGTTTGTTTGGTTTGCAGGTTTTGCATTTTAATCAATGTACGTAGAATGAAAGATAACGGCGAGACAGGCGAAACCCTCCCTCTCCCGTGTCTCGCTTGGCACTGAGAGACTAGGGGTAGACTCAGACTGGCTTGGAGGGTCGGAGTTACACTCCTCCACCTTCCTCCCTCTCTCCTACTTGTCCTCCCACGAAAATACTCAATAAATATCGGGAATAATAGAGAAAATACCTGATAATTGAGGAGGGGGAAAAAGGGGGGAGGGGCACATGTGTAGGAGTGGCAGCGTAATTGAGGGAAATGATCTCACCTAAACAAACAAAAATTGCTTTTTTTTAAGTCCAGCTGGGGTGTTTTAAATGTTTTTTTTTAGGCCTAGGATCTTAAGAGTGTTCCCGCAGCCGCCCAGTAGGACCTCTTAAGAGTCTTCCCCCAGCTGCCGGGTTAAACTATATCTCGGTGTTATATGTATGCTCAATTTGATGCTTTGCTTCTATTGTATGAACTCTGAACTCCCCAGTCTTGATAGAACTCACTATAACCAATATATAAACCTGGTAAGAAGCCTGGTATAACAATTACATACCCGGTAGTATACCTTGTCATAATGAACGTAAGACATAGTTTTGTTGGATTTGTGCTTTAACCCGGTAAGCGCGAGCTATATGTAGTGAACACCATACAACTGGGCGGCCATATTAGGCATCATTCTTGCATAAAATTGTCATTTTACGATAAATTCAATATTACTTATTCATATGCGCCTATTTTACGTTTAATATGAAGATATTAACATGTAACAGCAATACAACAAGTGGGAATAGTGTTTGGAGGGTGAAAATTGCGAATTATTGCCGACCGTTCATTCATGAGGTGAGAGACATGCAAGTCCTACACCCTGCTCTCTCGATGCCTGGAGGGAGACTGAGGCCTGTCGCTCTCTCTCTCTCTTTCCCACGCATAGACACACACAAGACCATACCTTAGGACTGGTTTGGATATATTGGCACGGTAAATACACCGATAAACAAGGGAATAAGAGGACAAATAGGTGATAATTGATGTGGGGGGGGGAGGAGTTTATTTTGACACATGTGGAGGAGTGGTAGGTGCTATGGAGGGGTATTATCTCACATAAACACCATTTCTTTTGTTTTATGTGCTACTGGGTCCGTTTAACCCTTAAAGAGCGGCTCACCACATAAGTCGAGTTGAAAAAACAGGCAAAAAACGAGTGAAAAAAGGGTGGAAATCGAGTGAAAATGAGTGGGATAGTAATGATCCATACGTCCGATATCTGTGGCCTCCCGGCCCACACTAACTCCAGTTCCCCCACCGCGCGAGAGGATCACAGTGTAACCAATAGTTCGCTAAAAGTGAGCAAGGTAGCAAAATCAGCTAAACTTCCATCTTCGAGGTAACACTGTCAGTGCTCCACGAGTGCTACGTAGCTGTATGTTGCGTCATTGTGTAGCGATTTCCACCTAGTTTTCGGCACAATACAGTTCCTTTCATACTGATGGTTGATATAGCAGTCAGAATGGCCTGAAAAGGCCCAAAACGGCCACAGAGGGCCCGCTAGACGAGGGTTAAAAGGCTTTTTTGTTATGCCTTCCCTCTTAAGAGTGTTCTCGTCTTTGCCCACCAAAACCTCGTATGAGTGTTCTCGCCATTCCCGGGTTAAGGAATACTATTATTGATGATAATGTATCGTCACCATTTTCGCATATCTATAGAAAACTTATCTCACTGACAGGTTAATGATATAAGAATGTACTGTATATATTTATGTAGATCAGGAAAGAAAACGTCAGGTCAGTGTGGGTGGATTAATGTTATCAAACTGTAGATAAACCTGTAGCAAAATGATGGATAATACAATAATCGTATTATTGCAAAATGTTATGTTATATTCCAATGTACACTAATATTTTATATAATAATAATTCTTACGGTATAAGGAGGCTCTAAAACTAGATAACAATATTTCCAGGACTCATGGTATTTAGACAACACACAAGAAGAAATGTGAAGCCTGCCAAGCGAGTGAGAGAGGAAACACAGAGACAAAAGCAAAGTTGCTTTCACTTCTAAAAATGTAATTTATTTGGTGCTCTTCCCCCGTCCCTGACAGTCCCAAGGCTCAAAGGTGTGAAATGTGAGGTAGTCCGGATGGTTGTATTTATGTATATATATATAGCCGGATTTCGAATAAAAGACAGTCTGTCCCCCCATCAGTGTCGGGTTGGGAAGGAATACAGATAGAAGTATCAAATTCCTTCGTTTAACTCTCGTGGTGGTGTAGGTGACTGGACCTCCTGCCTGTACGGTTCGAATCTTAGCCCTGTCAGCTATATTTGTCATCCAATAAACAACTTGTACAAAGTACAAAGGAGTACAAAGGAAATCAAGCAACAACAGATCTAGTGACCCTTCTAGGTTGCTTGTCCTCCAAAACACTGAGGATCAAGTGTCCAAACAGTGGTTTAGAGTGGGTAAGGGAACATTGGAAAGGGAATTACTGCCCTGGAACTAATGTCCGTGGCAGGATTAGGAAGTTAGTAGGGGACAGATGGGTTAGTAACTGAGGGGGGGATAAAATAAAGTTATTCATTTACAAACGCAGTCAGTCGCGGGTTTGATGCGAGATATTTGTCTATGCAGAGTTTAAATGAATCAACGGTGATGCAGTCTATAACGTTTCGGGGAAGCCCATTCCACAAGTTGACAACTCGATTTGTGACGCATGTCGAGTATGAGCATGCTGTACAGAACGCCCAGTCATGCCCCACTCTCGCTAGGATCGTCAGGGCAGGAACTTTGGCTGTAGTCTGTGTAAAGTTTCCTAACTTAGTTTATGTGAGCCGTTGTACTATAAGTATTATAAATATGTATTTTGTTTTCATCTGAGTCAACGAGTTCTATTTTATATCATTAGTTATAAGTGTTGTGTGTGGGACTTATTTGTAATGATGAGAGGAGAGAGAGAGAAATTGCGTGGCGAGGACCAGTGAGTGCGCCACGCGGGCAGGTAGGCCTAATTCCCTCCTCCCTCCTCCCTCTTCAGCGCGTGGGAAATCCTTTGTCGATCCCAGATTGAGAGAGAATATTACGTAATGATTGCTAGTGGGCGGTCCTTAGTAGTTGGCGATATGCTCACTAGAGGGCCGAGTATAAAAAGGGAAGTCTAGCCGTATTTTCCTCAGAACTCATCAGGCAGAGCGACTTCTCATATCCCTTGCAACTATATATATTCTTCCGACTGATGTGAACTTTCCCTACTCTCTGTACCGCCTAACTTCTCCTCTTCCCGACCCTTTATAACCTCAATGACCCCTTTGGTGCAGATTTAGTCAGCCAAAGTATTATCGCTTGAGTTCTCACGAGATATATGCCTATTAGATAGCCTATTTTGGAAGGGATAACTAGAATAGGATTGATTAATGTTTGTTGCACTCGTATATGCATTTCCCTGTGTATGATTATTCATGTTCCTGTTTTCTGCTGATCTAGGTGATGCTAGACTGGGGTGAGGCTACTAGAGTTGTGATTCCCTATGTGTATTAGGTTTTGTTGAACCTGTACAATCGCAACGGAGAATTGGGAAGCCTAGGTGGTCTTTCTGACTGTGTACCTTGTGAGCTTAGCGCTGTGTTGCGAGTGAGGGCTTTTGCCTCTGCCACCCAGCACTGTGCTAACTCGTTTGCTTGACTTTGAGAGGATCGCCAGGAGAGAACCAGATACTAGTGATCTGGATCTCTCAAGAGAGCATCCCGTCAATTAACGTAATTTGGCCGCACAGCCTTAAGGACCTCGCTAGGCTACGAGCCGCTTGCTCAGCCATTGTTTCCTAGCCTACTACATCCCAGCTAGACTTTGCTCGGTCAGCAGATACAGCATAGTATTGAAGCTTTCCTTATG
>JBAKBP010009973.1:0-80540 GCA_037953745.1 Lithodes maja | reverse complement strand
CTGTTGGTACAACTATCCATTGGTCCCTCCAACCATTCCACTTTTACCTTTCATTCAAAGATTTCTCACCTTCCACATACTTCCCATTGCTCCGAAAGCTTTCCTTCCCTCACACACTCTCTGTCTTACTTCCATTCCCACACCTGCGTCCCTGCTTATCACTCAACTTACATATTTAATACACTCCACTTATGCCAGCATTTCCCCATCCAGTCGTACATTCAGGTTCACCCTACGTGATGGTGATACACACCATCACTTTACTTTTATTTACATTCACCCTCAACTTCCTCCTCCTACATATCACATACAGGGGAGGTGTGGTGGAGTGGTCTTGCCACTAGACTGGTAATCCATTGAACCCGGCTTCGAATCCTGATATGTCAATGAGAAGATAGTATTGGGATGGAATTTATTCTGTATCTAGTATCAGTGCATTACCACAAAGCCCACTGAAACGCCAAATAAATACCCTCATTGTTCCCCGATTAATAGCACTGTATGAATATTCCTATATTCAAAATAGGCTACAGGGGGACAATGCCTAGTGAGTTCATTGTTTAATAGGTGGCGTTCTGAGAGTGAGGGTCCGAGTCTAGGAGGTAAAACAGTGAAGCACTGGAGTAAGACAGCTTCAGAGATGAAGCTGCTTCGAGCCATGAGTGCGCAACTAATGTACAGGCTCTCAGCCTATGTCCGAGAGGGAGTAGTTGGAATATAGAAAAAAAAACTCTATTACTACTCACTGCAGCTTCTCAGAATCTGCCACCAATGCTGTGTTATCAACAAACAGCAACTGATTTAACTCCCAATCACCACCATTATTTCCTACTAATCCAAATCCTCTACCCATAGATCTCAGCTTTCCCTCCCTCATCACACAATCTATATATACATTAAGCAACCACAGTGACATAATTTATTACACAACTGTGACGCCGCCCGGCGTTGGCAGAATGGTTGCGTGGGACATTGTAGCTCGCTAGCGCTCGCCAGGATGGGGGGATAGGCTACAGTTGTCCTAGAATGATCTGCTTTATTTCATTAGTGTCGTGTTGCCACAGACAGTCTAGAAATGATCTTTGTTTTGGTCTGTGACCGCGCCTTATATTTTATATTCGCTATAATATAAATGTTGCTTGAGTGGGAGGCGAGCGAGAGAGGGTGAGGGGGTACACCCGGCAGCGAGGTGAGCTATGACGCGGCTCGCTTGGGCGCTGACGGCGTTGGCGGCCGGGTGGTCAACTAGTCCATTCCCGTCGCTGCCTCATGTTCTTTACCAGCTCAGAGCTTGCCTGACACGCGTATCGCCTACATCCTTTGCAATTCTGTCCCCCATACTCGCCACTTTGCATACTATTTCTCTCTCTCGACTTCTCCTTTCTCATTCTCTAATCTTTATTAAACTCAACATCCCTTCTGGTTTCAGCATAGACGTTCACCGTCGACCAGTCGTATTGTACGCGAAGCTCTCAGATATTTCCATGTATTAGGTTAAGGAGGTATTATGCTATATTGAGGTTAGAGAGACGGACTTTTCCGTATGTGTCCTCTCTCGGGAAGGTTGTAGACCGGTATATGTCTCCCTGGCAAGGTGTTGAGAGATTCTGCTTGGTTATCTAAAGCTAGACTAGGGGTAAGGTTACTGTGTCGTTGTCTCCGATGTGTGCAGTGTTAGCTAAGCCCTGCACGACATCGACAGGTACTGTGGGAGCCTAAGTTGTCTTCGGGTGGGTTTACTTTGCGAGCACAGCGCTGTGGTGTGAGAGGGCCATAGCCTATCCCTCACAACATAGTGCTGCCTCTTTGTGTTGACTTCTGAGGGATCGCCAGGATAGAACTAGGTACTAGAGACCTAGATTTATCAAGAGAGCATCCCCGTCATATAACGTAATCTTCATTATACCACCTTCGGACAATGTTAGGCTACGAGCCGCATGCTCGCCCATTGTTGCCCGGCCTTGATACCCCAGCTAGACTTTATTAACTGAGCAGACACTGGTTAGAGATAAGCCCCCATTATTATATGTATGCAACATTATTATTCACTGCACTTTTGAGCCGAGGTTGTTGTTGAGTTGCACAACCCTAGTAGGCTGTTGCGTTGTGTCACGAAGCATTTCTTTAGTTGTCGAGCATTACTACCTTTGCGCAGTCTTTATTATTCGCCTGCCTATTATTACTATATGTCCTAGCATTTATTGTGACCCGTATTCTGCATTATAATTGTTCAAGATTCTTTACGAACATCTTCCCAGCATCAGACTTATTTCAGAAGTTTCCAGTTAATGTTGCAGGACTAGCATTGCACTTTCTTTAATACAGGAGTGCCAGTTATTTGAGTATCTACCGTAACGTTAATTAATCACGTTAACTATCTTTTCTTTGTGTAACCTAATCGAGTAATCTTTTACTGTTTGAGAATAGGCTGTTTCATCGAGTGTCAGCCTAGTGTGTGTGCACCAGTTACCGAGTCATAGGATACCTCGTTGTCCAGGCACGACTCAGGGCGGTAATGGTGTTTTGTTTTCCAGTGTTTAAGGCAGGGGTTGGATCTAGTGTTACCGTTGTTGCATTTTACCATTATCTAGTCCAATGTTGAAGAGCCCTGTGTCTTTGAGAACCTGGATCGTAACAAAGGGCGACCTAGCTCAGGATCTTGTGAACTAAGAGATAATTGCAGGATTGTTGTGGTCATTTGTTTTATTGAGGAATATAGTGGGCACGTTAATTTTTTTTTGGCAAAGTAGTATAGCACTTGAGAGTCTTCAGACATTTTTGGCAAGTGAATAGTGCTACATAAGAGTTTGGGGTACTTCTTTTCTGAATATTGTGGTGAGAAATGTTTGTGAGCATCATGTCTTATACCGGGTCAGAGGAGAATGGAGACACAGTACGTAATGTCGAAACTGAGGAACAGCAGCATGATGAAAGGGTTAATCGGGTGAACTGTGAGGAGGATGCTAGGATATTTTTGCAATGGCCTGTTACTGCCGAGCGGTTGGAGGGTATGGATCGGTACGGTCTTCAATGCCTCGCCACAGCTATCGGTCATGCGGTTACTAGCAGCATGACCAAGGATAACTTGATAACATGTGTACTGGGCAGGGTGACTGGTGAGCGAGATGGGTTGAGTGCTGAGAGCCCTTCGGCCATGCTTCCCCTACACTCGACTCCCAGCCATCCCAGTAGTTTGCCGACCCCGGGTACGCTTCCACCGTTGGGTGGTGACTGGCAGGGTGGGTTGCCCCTGGGGGGACCACCGGTAATTTCAAACATTGTAGCATCTTCACCTCCTCCAGGGTTAACTCCAGAATTATTGTATCAGCTCGAATTAGCTAAGATCGAAGAGAGAAAGGCTATCAGGGTATCTGAGCTTCAGCTTCACCAGCAACAAAGGGCAGGTGAGCTTCAGCAGCAAATAGAGCTAGCAAAAATCCAAGCTGAGTCGACCAGGTACTGTGCCGACATGGACGTAGAGAAGTCGCGAGTAGAGACAACGGGACAGCGACTTGGGGCTGGTAACCGTGTTCATGAGCAGTCTCTCTCGCACTTATTGAAACTGGTTCCGGTGTTTGATGAGAGTGGTGTAACAGAATTTTTCACACGCTTTGAGAAGAAGTGCCAGATCCACCAGTGGCCTGGGGAGAAGTGGGCAGCCCTTGTTTCCTCTAGACTTGTGGGCAAGGGACTCAGGGCTTATGATGCATTGCCGATAGAGTCGTGTATTATCTACGAGGAACTCAAGGAGGCTGTCCTGAGAGCATACGAACTACAACCAGAGACGTACAGGTTGAAGTTCCGGGGTGTTACCAAGGGTCGTGAGAGCACCTTTTTGGAGCATGCCCGGGAGCTGTCCGATGCTTTTGGGAATTGGCTGAGGTCGGAGAAAGCTACTACGTTTGACGACATTAAACAGTTGGTGCTTTTAGAGCAGTTTTTCAAATGCACGGGCGGCGACCTGACGTTAAACCTTAAAGAAAAGCAACCAAAAACTCTACAGGAGGCAGCTGAGATGGCTGACCTCCGGCTATCACTAATTCGTGGGTGCGGGTCTGCCCAGCGTAGTGAGGCAGGTAACAAGGGGCGTGACGCCCCCCCCCCCCCCGAGTTAGTGATATACCTTATGCAAACAAGTACAAGAGCCATGATACCAAGACTGACCACAAGACTAGCACCGTCCCATTTAAGAAGGGGCCGGGCCCTTCCCAGTACCAAGGGAAGCCCAAAGGGGAGTTGGAGTGTTATCATTGTCATAAAAAGGGGCACTTTGCAAGAGTCTGTCCTAGCAAACCACCTACAGCAGCTGTGTCTTTGGCCTGCAACATTGGTGTGTCTCCGAAGTCATCTGAGTTTGCCCGGGGCAGTTCGTCAGAGGCTGAGGCACAGTCAATGCAGAAGCACCTGGGAGGCTCGAACCCTGCTCAGGATGTTTTTTGCGACCATAGAGGGCGGGGTTGCGTGATGTGGGCGGGGCGCAAGCATGGAGTAGAGGTCCTGCGTGATACAGGTGCTTCCCAGACTCTGATGAAAAACTTGACTGGCTACCCTATAAACGCGGCTCGGGTGGTGGTGGTGCAGGGTATTAATGCAACTCGGTCATACCCGCTGGTGCGGTTGGAGTTGGAGGTGGATGGTGTGGCACGTGAATTGGATGTCGGGATTGTGGAGAAACTGCCAGTGGAGGGCGTCGACCTTCTTCTCGGCAACGACTTTGCAATGCCCGCTTCTGAGGTTCTACCCTTGGTCGTTGCCGAGAGGCCGGCCGACGTGAGTAGGGAAGAGCAAGAGTGGGTCGAGCGGTGCCAGACACAACCCATGGCGTGTGTTGTCACCCGAGCTTGGGCAGCTAAAGTGTCACAGCCTAGTCCTCCGTCTTCAGACCACCGGAGGAACGATCAACAGGAGGAGGCTAAAGCTGGAGTTGGTTTTAAGAGTTTTGACTCGGCGGCTCTCCTGGGTGATTCAGTATTAGCGCCATTACTTAATCCTGGAGTAGCCCTGGGCCTGTCATCGAGAGTGACGAGGCTGGGCATGACGAGTCTCCACGACAGCAACGTTATGTACATCGAGAGAGACAGAGGGAGCAGCCCAGTATCGGGGAAGGTCATGCATTGCTCCGGGAGCAGTTAGATCGCTTGGCACCCTCAGATATACGTCGGTTGCAACTAGAGGACCCTGAGCTCCAAACGTGTGCTAATGGAGCTGTAGAGCTCGACGAGGACGGCGATGCACAGCCAGGAGATTTTTTTTATTTAGAAGGCATCCTCTATAGGCGTTTTCAAGACCCTAAACGTAGTTGGCAAGAGGGGTCCGGAGTAGTGGACCAGTTGATGGTGCCACGGGAGTGCAGGGATAGCCTACTGAGGTTGGCGCATGACATACCACTGGCAGGACATCTAGGGGTGAGAAAAACGGTGGCGGCTTTAGAAAAATTGTTTTGGTGGCCGGGGTTGAAGGGGCAGGTGGTAACCTGGATAGCAAGGTGTCATACGTGCTAGAGGGTTGGAAAACCTAACCAAACAATTCCGAGAGCCCCGTTGCACCCCATTCCTGTCAGTGGACCGCCCTTCAGTAAGGTCATCATTGATATGGTCGGACCCCTACCCCCTACTAGTGCCGGTAATAAATTTCTATTAACTATCATGGATGTGGCCACTCGTTATCCTGATGCATATCCAATGAGAAATGGCACAGCGAAAACTGTTGTCCGGAACCTGCTCTTGTATTGCTCGCGGTATGGTTACCCGCAAGAGGTGCAATCGGACCAAGGTTCTAATTTTACATCTAATCTGTTCAAACAAACTATGATTCAGCATGGCATCAGCACTGTCGTCTCTTCTGCGTATCACCCGGAGAGTCAAGGGGTGTTGGAGAGGTGGCACGCCACGCTGAAAAGCATGCTTCGATGTTATTGCGCAGAGAACGGAAAGGATTGGGACCTTGGTCTGCCGTATGTTTTGTTCGCGGCAAGAGAAGTACCTGGAGAGAGTCTCGGTTTCAGTCCGAATGAGCTTGTTTTCGAGCATCAGGTGAGGGGCCCTCTCCACATGGTGAAGGAGATTTGGGAGGGTACCGCTAAGCCATGTTCTATGTTGAGATACGTCCTCGAGAGCAGAGAGAAAATGCTTAGAAGTCTGGAGCTGGCCGGGCGTAATTTGGTGAGTTCGCAGGCCCGTATGAAGGACAGGTACGATACTAAGGCGAAACTCCGGGAGTTTCAGGTAGGTCAAGAGGTGTTGGTCCTGTTGCCTTTGGCCGGTCATCCTCTGGCTGCCAAGTACGCTGGGCCTTATCGGGTGGTGTCAAAGATCTCCGATCTAGATTACCTCATTGCCACTCCAGACCGGAAGAAGCGTAACCAACTATGCCACATTAATTTGTTGAAGGAGTATGTGAGGCACCCACCTGAGTCACTAGCTGTCCCTGTGTTGACCTGCTGCGGTCATGGTGGAGAAGGAGAGGGGGGCAGCAATGACCAGGTGGATGATAACTGGGATTGTCATGTCTCGGCTGATCAGTGGGCGGGGAATTCGAGCCAATGTGCGCATGATGCTCTGGCGCACCTGCCGGAGGAACAGCAGGTGGCAGTGCAGCGCCTGTTCGATTCATACCCCACTGTATTTGCCGAGCACCCCGGCCTCACTACTCAAGCGGTGCATGACGTCGATGTAGGAGAGCACCCCCCCTTCAAGTCGATACCTTATCGGGTGCCACCCATTAAACTCCCAGCGCTCAGGGATGAGCTGGAGTATATGCTGGCGAGAGGCTTGATCGAGAAGGGGGCAGTACGGTGGACTTCTCCTGTCACTCTGCAGCCCAAACCTGATGGAAAAGTTCGGTTCTGCATTGACTTTAGGCGGTTGAACGGGTTGACCCCCACCAATGCATATCCTCTTCCCCGGGTGGATGACAGTGTGGATAAGATCGGGAAAGCAAGGTACTTGACCAAGGTAGACCTCGTCAAAGGCTACTGGCAAGTACCACTCTCTGAGCGGGCTAAAGAGGTGTGCGGGTTTGTGGTGGATGGCAGTACTTACCGTTGCAACGTGATGCCATATGGTCTGAAAAATGCACCGGCCACTTTCCAGAGCTTAATGAACGACATCGTAGCAGACATCCCAAACTGTACTGTCTACCTTGATGACGTGATCATTTATGACAACGATTTCCAAAGTCACATTGAGCACATAGAAGCCTTATTTAGTCAACTTAGTAAAGCAGGCTTGGTGGTTAATCTGGGCAAGTGTGACTTTGTGCAAGCCACGGTGCAGTATCTGGGGTTTGTGGTTGGGTTAGGGCAGGTGAGCCCGCCCCAACAGAAGATACAGGCTATCGACTTGTTCCCCAGGCCGACCACCAAGCGGCAGATCATGAGATTTTTGGGCATGATTGGGTATTACCGCCGCTTTATAAGAGGTTATTCTACTGTGTTAGCTCCTTTGACAGATCTACTAGCTAAAGATAAAAAGTTCCGCTGGGCACCTGAGTGTGAGCAGGCGTTTCGAGTAGTTAAACACCTTTTATGCACTCACCCTATCCTCAGGGCCCCGGACTTTGAATGACCATTTCAGTTGGCGACTGATGCCAGCGGAGTAGGGGCTGGTGCCGTACTTTTGCAGACAGACGAGGAAGGTCTTGAGCATCCAGTCAGTTTCTTTTCAAAGAAATTTAATTCAGCACAGAAAAACTATTCGGTTGTTGAAAAGGAACTGCTGGCAATCGTGTTAGCGCTCAGACACTTTGAGGTCTATGTTCCTGCCTATCGCTAGCGGCTCGCTTGGTGTAGTGACTAGCGTCTCGGACTTCCACCCAGAAGGCCCGGGTTCGCGCCCACGCTCGGCGCATTAAAGATTTTTCACAAGCACTGAGTCGTTACCATCCCTCATGAGCAAAGGGATGGGGTAGTAGTACAGGACCCCAATGGAAATACGCCTAATCGGCCTTATTGAGCTATCCTTAGCTAGCTTAGCATGCGCTAGCTTTAAGAACTATTATTATTATTATTATTATTATTATTACTATGGGCCAGTCGTGGTAGTGTATACCGACCACCACCCGCTTAAATTCCTCAATCAATTCCACAACCGGAATATGAGGCTGACCAGATGGTCGCTCATGTTGCAAGAGTACAACTTAGACATTCGCCATATTGCCGGATGTGAGAATGTGATTGTGGACTGTTTGTCGCGGGTGGAGGATCCGGGGTAGGCTACCACAGTATGTTGGTATAGCCTCCTGTCTTGACTCGCGGTGTATTTTTGCGCTGGTGCTTGGTGGCTCGCGTGTGTAGCATCAGCGTAGGGTCGCAGGGCAGGAGTTGTTGGCTTTGATTAGAAGAAAATTAGGCTACATCTATAGTAGCCGCCAAAAACAACATTAAAATAAAATATGAAAAATTAAATAAAAACTCTTTCTTTTAATAATTAATTTTAAGATAATATTGTAGCTGAGTACTGAGTGCAGATGTTTTCCCTCAGTAGGCTGTGCTTCTTAAAGCTCGCTCTGGGAGCACAATGTTATGAATTAATGTATTATATTTGGGAAGGGTGATAATATTTTTTTTATAAAAAAATGTTGTTGTATTTTTTTTTTGAGGAGACTGAGCTTGCATTCCATGAGTGGCAGAGTGGTTAGGAATGGCAGATTCTAGCGACATTCTGCCTGTTCAGATATGGGCTCATGGTTGAGTGTCCCATATCTTGGGGGGGGTGTGACGCCGCCCGGCGTTGGCAGAATGGTTGCGTGGGACATTGCAGCTCGCTAGCGCTCGCCAGGATTTGGGGATAGGCTACAGTTGTCCTAGAATGATCTGCTTTATTTCATTAGTGTCGTGTTGCCACAGACAGTCTAGAAATGATCTTTGTTTTGGTCTGTGACCGCGCCTTATATTTTATATTCGCTATAATATAAATGTTGCTTGTGTGGGAGGCGAGCGAGAGAGGGTGAGGGGGTACACCCGGCAGCGAGGTGAGCTATGACGCGGCTCGCTTGGGCGCTGACGGCGTTGGCGGCCGGGTGGTCAACTAGTCCCTTCCCGTCGCTGCCTCATGTTCTTTACCAGCTCAGAGCTTGCCTGACATGTGTATCGCCTATATCCTTTGCAATTCTGTCCCCCATACTCGCCACTTTGCATACTATTTCTCTCTCTCGACTTCTCCTTTCTCATTCTCTAATCTTTATTAAACTCAACATCCCTTCTGGTTTCAGCATAGACGTTCACCGTCGACCAGTCGTATTGTACGGGAAGCTCTCAGATATTTCCATGTATTAGGTTAAGGAGGTATTATGCTTTATTGAGGTTAGAGAGACGGACTTTTCCGTATGTGTCCTCTCTCGGGAAGGTTGTAGACCGGTATATGTCTCCCTGGTAAGGTGTTGAGTGATTCTGCTTGGTTATCTAAAGCTAGACTAGGGGTAAGGTTACTGTGTCGTTGTCTCCGATGTGTGCAGTGTTAGCTAAGCCCTGCACGACATCGACAGGTACTGTGGGAGCCTAAGTTGTCTTCGGGTGGGTTTACTTTGCGAGCACAGCGCTGTGGTGTGAGAGGGCCATAGCCTATCCCTCACAACATAGTGCTGCCTCTTTGTGTTGACTTCTGAGGGATCGCCAGGATAGAACTAGGTACTAGAGACCTAGATTTATCAAGAGAGCATCCCCGTCATATAACGTAATCTTCATTATACCACCTTCGGACAACGTTAGGCTACGAGCCGCATGCTCGCCCATTGTTGCCCGGCCTTGATACCCCAGCTAGACTTTATTAACTGAGCAGACACTGGTTAGAGATAAGCCCCCATTATTATATGTATGCAACATTATTATTCACTGCACTTTTGAGCCGAGGTTGTTGTTGAGTTGCACAACCCTAGTAGGCTGTTGCATTGTGTCACAAAGCATTTCTTTAGTTGTCGAGCATTACTACCTTTGCGCAGTCTTTATTATTCGCCTGCCTATTATTACTATATGTCCTAGCATTTATTGTGACCCGTATTCTGCATTATAATTGTTCAAGATTCTTTACGAACATCTTCCCAGCATCAGACTTATTTCAGAAGTTTCCAGTTGATGTTGCAGGACTAGCATTGCACTTTCTTTAATACAGGAGTGCCAGTTATTTGAGTATCTACCGTAACGTTAATTAATCACGTTAACTATCTTTTCTTTGTGTAACCTAATCGAGTAATCTTTTACTGTTTGAGAATAGGCTGTTTCATCGAGCGTCAGCCTAGTGTGTGTGCACCAGTTACCGAGTCATAGGATACCTCGTTGTCCAGGCACGACTCAGGGCGGTAATGGTGTTTTGTTTTCCAGTGTTTAAGGCAGGGGTTGGATCTAGTGTTACGATTGTTGCATTTTGCCATTATCCAGTCCAATGTTGAAGAGCCCTGTGTCTTTGAGAACCTGGATCGTAACACAACCCTGTCACAGAACTACATTCACCTCAAACCATTCACTCAACTCATTCCCTACTATAACACATGATCTGCTCTCTTCATAAAAACTCTTGACTGCTCTTAATTTAACTGCTCCTCCAATTTTGTAAATCCTTAGTACCTTCCACACTGCTTCTCAATCCACACGAGCATACAGTATGCTTTTTCCAAATCCATGGAAGCCCAATTAATATCTCATATATTTTATAAATACAGTACTTCTTGCATACTGCATAGCTGTCTTACTGCAAAAACTGATCTACACACCCTCTTCCCCTCCTAAAACCGTACTACTCTTCTCCTATTGCACCTTCTGTACCCTTTATTACCCTCTCTATCAACACCCTGCCATACAGCTTTCCAACAACTGACAGTAAAGTAATACCTCTATAGCTTTAAAACTCCTGCCGGTCTCCCTTCCCCTTGTACAAAGGCATTTTACATGCACTCCTCCAGTCTGATGGTACAATTGACACATCAAAACACATACTGTATTGAAAATTCTAACCAGCCAATCTACGGCCTTATTGGGCTATCCTTAGTTGGAATTATGCAAGGCTGGTACATGTCATATTTGTAACAAACTATTTGGTACCAACTCTGTAAATTGCTGACTGAATATATATTATTATAATTATTATTATTATTATTATCACATCTCCACCCATCTTAATACATTTCACAGAAATACCATCCATATACCTTATACTTTACCCGCTCACATTTGTCTCCCTGCTTCTTTCACCTCATTCTTCTCAATCCTTTCATTTATTCCCTCCCGCCTCTATAGCCTACCTCCATCAGCCACTGCTTCAATCACTGCCTCTCTTCCATCTCTTACATTTAGCAAAGATTAAAAATACTCAACATATCTATTCCTCACTTCCATACCTTCCACTAATAACTCTCCATTTGCATCTTTCACCGACTCCTCCCTCTTTTGTTCTCCTTTCCTTACTCAATTTACCTCCTTCCAGAATATCTTCTTACATTCCTCAAAATTCTCACTCAATCTATTACCCACCTTTCATTTACACTTTTCTTCGCTTCTCTAATCTTCCGTTTTGCCTCTATCCTCTTCTCCTTGTACTTCTCCCATACCTCAACACTCCATCCTGCAAACCCTCTTAGACTACGGTCTCTTCTCCTCAACTGCCTTTCTTACCGGTTCATTCTACCACTTGTTTCCCTTCCTGATACCTCTGCCACCTACTATACTTTTACCACAAACTTCCTCTTCGCTTGCTTTCACTCCTTCCTTAAACTGTTGCCATTCATCCTCTATCTCTCTCTCTTCCATCCATTTCTCATTTAGCCTCTCCTGGTGCTCCCTCTCTTTTGTAGTTTTCTCTAACTCACTAACTTTTATTAGATATTACCTCTCTTACTTCTTGCTTGTCTTGCAACTCCTCCTCTCAGCTTTCCCTTCACAAGATACAGTAATGACCAGACATACCCTCAGCCTCACCTCTCAGCACATTCACATCCAGCAGTCAACACAATCTTTCACTTATCACCAATATATAATCCATTAACGCCTTCTCTACAATCTCTCCCTTCACAAGTTATGCCATCTATACTTGTGTATATGTCTCTTTTTGAACAATGTATTACCTACACTCATTCTATTCTCCACATATATAATTATTCATTCTCCACTCTTGTTTACACTATCCACACCAGAACTACTTATCACTCCCTCAACAGATTCATTGCCTAACCTAGCATTCAAGTCCCTTTAAACTATCACATTTTAATTTTCCTCACCTTGTAGACAATCCCTATATACCCAAAAACCCTCCATGTCCTCTATTATCCTTTCACTTCCTGGCTCATATGCACACAAATACCAACCTTTCACCCGTAAACCGCATTCGCACCCACATTATCCTTGATGAAACGCTCTCTCCACTCTTATATAAACTCTCAGTTCCTGTTACAATAATAGCCATGCCCTCTTTTGCTCGGACTCTCTCATCTACTCCAGACTTTTTACCTTTCACATTCCAAAAATCAACTTCACCCTCTCTTTAATGTAGCTTTAAATGTACGGGATGTGGAATGAATGAGAAGAGGGAGGACATTGGCAGGTTGTTTGAAAGAAGTATGACGTGCTTTCGCTGAGTGAAACAAAATAGCGTCCGGGACCACAATCGGGTTCCCTCGCCTCTATCTCTAGTCTCTTTTAGTAGGTAATTTTTTTCAAAGGAAGGAGGATTCCTAGCTCCCGCCCCAAGCCCCTTTCAGCCGACGTTTACGCCTCGCAGAAATATGCGGTGATGGAAAATTCTTTCCCTTCCAACTCAGAGAAGGCTATCTACACCGGCTAGTGGCGGGCGCTGGGGTCGCCGCATCCCTACGCCATTAGCAATGTAGAAAAATAAAAAGATAGAAAAAGACTATGGGAGGTAGAGGACACCAACCCTCACTCTGACAAAGAGTCAGCTCACCAATACAGTACTGTACTGTAAAATATCTGAATTGGGTGACCCAGTTTTCTCCAAATGTTTTTGTAATAAACTTACTGAACCAATTTATGAACATTCCTGCTATTTTAATAATATACATCATAAAAATGTTTGCATTGCAGGGTTATTGATTAATCTAATAGCTTTATTTTTAATTTTGCTTAACTGCCTTGATGCAATCAATCCATAAAAATCATGTTGGACTCGGAAAGATTCTGCCTGTTTGAAAATTGTATGTACTTCATTTTCTGTGCATTAAAGGAAACTTAAAAAAAATCCACTTTCTCTCACCTCCTCTTCTCATTTGCACCTTTGCTAGTTGCTTACACATGCCAGCTACTTCAACTTCCGACCACAGCTACATGATGTTTTAGACAAAGAAACAATAAATAAATAAATGTATAAATACAATAAATAAATAAATAAAACAAAAAAAATGCTGGGATGCGGTAATGTGCTTCCAGCATGTTGATGTACTTTTCGTTGTGTTTTGCAGGAGTCGTATTATTGGCGGGATTTTCGTATCAGGGATGAGTCCATTTCAACCTATTTTTGCACTCCTTGGGTTAAGTCAGTATACACCAGTTTGTTCCAGGGTGGATGGGACTTGTTCGCCTTGGTCGGCAACCCATATGGGGGAGATGATCTTGTAAAAATCTGGGTGGATAGGACTCGTCAGCAGGTTGGCCACCGGTCTAGGGGGAGTAAACCTTACTGGTATACAAATCCATACTACTGCTTACCTAAGGGTGAAGCAGGTTACTATATGGACCAGCCGTACACCACTGTAGAAAAATAGTGCTAAAAAAATACCAGTAGGCCTACATAAAAGGCCTCTAAGTCGGACGGACCCTAAGTTGTGTGGTCAATCCTGTAAACTGGCACAGGTCCTCATAGGGAATAGGTCTGCTTGGGGGCATTTTATGTATGGCCAATTGGCCACCCTCATAGAGGGGAGAATGGCATCCAGCAATAGATAGATAGATTGTTCACTGATCTTGTAACTTGATAGATAAAACCTTATATAGTGTCTCTCAGTCGATCTAAGGAATAATGATTAGCTCAAACATGACAAATCCCATGTATACCACATAAGCTGTTATCAGTATTATTAAGATAATTTGAGTTGGATGCAGATGCAGTGTGAAGTGACATTGAATTATCAGTTACTGGAAAAGGTCAGGTCATTTTAGTAAAGATGAGAAATTTGGAGGATGAACTGTGAGATATGGTAGCGCAAGGGAGGAGGTTTAGCCCTATAGGAATGCTGAAAGCAGTGACAAGGTATAGGGTGAGGAGCATGAAAGTAATAAAGTTTATCTATATATTGTCGTATGCCATGATCCCCGAAGGGGTGGCCACGAAGGAAACACCCCCATGCTCCTCTGTCCCAAGTCAGTCGACATATGTACCACATGACCGAACCATCTCAAGGTGTTCCTTTTCACACTTTTCAGCACATCTACATCCACACCACACCTCTCTCATACTCCCTCATTAGTCTGTCTATCCCTCCATGTAACTCCGCACGCACTTCTCAGTAAAAAAGTAACTGCATGAAAATGTAGTAATCCTGACGTTGATGTACGGGAGTGAATCATGGATGTTATTGGAGACATAAATCATGAGTGAGGAAGGAGAGCGTGTGGAAGTGGATATGTAGGAGAGTGTGAAGAAGAACACCTTGAGGAGATTCGGTCATGTGGAGTATATGGCGAGTGAAAAAAAAAATACTAAAAAAGGGAAGGAAAGCCAGAGAGGATGAGGTAGAGGAATGAAGTTGAGAGGCCAGATGACAGAGGAGTATTGAGGTGATTTATTTATGGTCACTGCTCAAGGAGCAAGGTGTTTGACAATAAATAGATGTATACAGTATATAATATGCCATTAGATTTATTAAGCAAAATGAAAACCAATTAAGGAAGGAAGCCCTTGCAAAGAGTCTGGCAGAAAAGGATACTAACTGTTTTTGGAAGGACATCAGATCCATGCAAAATTGTAACACACCATTACCTGTCAGTGTTGAGGGGGTTACGGGTGAAGAGAACATTGCTGACTTATGGAAAACTCATTTTAAGGAACTACTTAACAGTGTAAACCAAAGGTCTACTAATGGTGCAATTCAATATGTGAAAGATAGTAATTATGAAGACATTAAAGTGACTGAAAGTGATCTTGAGAATGCCATAAGAAAACTTAACCTAAATAAAGCTTGTGGGCTGGATGGTATATATGCAGAACATCTTAAATATGCAGATAAGTTGTTAATAGATAAACTTAGTTCTTGCATCACCAGTCTATTTACGCATGGTGTCCTGCCGGAGTCTATGATATCCGTAATACTTGTTCCTGTCATTAAAGATAAATCAGGTAAAATTACAGCAAAAGACAACTACCGCCCAGTAGCACTTGCTAGTGTGGTGAGTAAGGTAGTTGAAATGATAATGCTAGAAAGAATGTCTGCATATATTGTCACCAGCAGCAATCAGTTTGGCTTTAAGAAAAATCATGGCACAGACCAATGCATATATGTGCTGAAAGAAGTGATTGATACATACAACAAACTAAATAGCTCAATTTTCTCTTGTTTTCTTGATGCAAGTAAGGCTTTTGATAGGGTGTGTCACAAAACCTTATTTGAAAAATTAGTTAACAGGGGAGTGCCTAGCTATATTGTTAGGATACTTATTTTCTGGTATGCTAATCAAAAAATGTGTGTAAGATGGGGCAACATCCTGTCAGGCTCTTTCGCCGTAACCAATGGTGTTAGGCAGGGGGGGATATTGTCTCCGTATCTTTTCAACGTCTACATGGATGATCTTAGTCTGGAGCTGAACAAGACTCGCACTGGGTGCTGTATTGGCAGCACCATTGTAAATCATCTCATGTATGCTGATGACCTAGCCTAAATCGCGCCCTCTGGAGCAGGACTGGATAAATTATTAAGAGTATGTGAACAATTTGGAATCGAACATTCAGTCAAATTTAATCCTATAAAGAGCAATATCATAATATTTAAATCTAACCTTCTATTGAAATCAAAGCTACCTAAATTCCATTTATATGAAGAAATTATAGAAGAAGTAAGTAAAGTAAAGTATCTAGGACACTATATTTCATGTGATCGCTCAGATGATGAGGATATGGGTCGTCAGCGAAGGCAACTTTACATGCAGGGAAATTCAATATTAAGAAAATTTCATATGTGCACATGGGATACAAAAATAACATTGTTCAACTCCTACTGCTCACCAATGTATACAGCACAACTATGGTGGAACTATAAGAAAATTACAGTGAATAGACTAAGTATCTCATATCACAATATCATGAAAATGTTTCTGGGGCTCTCAAAATATGAGAGTACAAGTACGCTATGTGCCTATATGAACTTACACTGTTACAAATCACTCATTAGAAAGCTAACATATAAATTCATTCAGCGCCTTAACACTTCTGAGAACAGGATCATTAAAATGCTACAAACTCCAAGCATAGTGTACACCTCCAGGATCCAGGCACACTGGAGGAAGTTGCTCTATATTTAACCTTAAGTAATGATTTCAGGTCTGCTACTCTACAGAATTAGCATACCGGTACTGATCCTCATAGTGCAGTACAGTACCGATATTCCTATACTGTACTGTAGCAACATACTGTACCGGAAGCTAAATGATGTGAGGCATGGTACTGTACACAATTAGGACAGTGGTTTTGGTAACACAGTAGTTTGATGACCACTGTTTTTGGTTGAGGCAGTGCTGTGAACTACATGATGGCAAGCTGGGTATTATTTAATTTCTTTTTATTTTATGTAGCCTATGTACAGTAGCTTATATATATTTATATATATTTATGTTACTGTAAGGTATATATGGACCCCAGTATGGTCCCCTCTGTACTGTGTGAGTCTGAAATAAAGTATTATTATTATTATATTATTATTATTATTATTATAAAGGACTTCTGGATAAATCTTTGGGATAGATTTGCAGTGACTATGACAAAATGTTGGTACTGTACGTATTATATTGTACAGTAGGCCTACTTCTTATAAAATAAATACTATATTACAGTATCTACCTAGCATGATTCAAGTTAGGTTAGTAAATTATTTTGTACCATAATTTTAGATTGAGTGGGAAAAATAGTCAACAAATAACCAATATATGAGATAATTTTTCAGTAATGTAACTTTACGCTACTGGGTCTCTAATTCAGCAATGATTTCAGCTTTTTTTCCTTTTTTGTTTGTTTTATATTTTTATACTAAATGGGTCATTAATAACAAGGTTAAAGTATCACATCACCTAATTTTTTTTTTTTTATCCTATTTTATCCATATTTTAAGTTCTACAGGTACAGTATAGTAGAAATCCACCCGACATCTCAACTGCAGCCAGAAGCGGACTTGTCCTGAAGATTTACCGGATTCCAAACACTTATGCCAAATATTGTAAAGTGTTATTAATATTACTTGTTAATCTTGGTTGGTTTGGGTTTGGGTGGCGAGATTAAGTTTTTAGTGAATACCGGTAGCTAAAGACCTAGTGGATTTTTTTTTTTTATCTTGGCTTCCATTCGAGGACAATTACTTTTGCTAATTACTCGTCCAGTGCTGAAGGATTTTGTGCGTTCGTCTGTAAAGTATTACAAAAGTTTTAAATAGTTAGGTTGGGCAACTTAGGCTTAGCCTAGGTCTAATGGGCTATTGATAAAATATAGTACACTACCATAGTTTAGGTCTACAACAAAAAATAAGTATATTTATAATGCTAAAGCTTAAAGCTATGATTCAAGTGTTTCAGAATATAATTATACAAAAAACTAATTAACCTAGATTTTAATTTAGGCCACTCCTTCAAGCCAAAGCTTTGGTATCATTTAAGAAAAGAGGTGTGCGTGCTATTTTCTTATTCATTTTCTGAACTTGCGCAAAGTCTGTTCTTGTAGTTCCCCAGACTTTCTGGCCAAATAGTCTTGAGTTCGGTAGACCGAAGCCGCTCCAGTTGCTTGGGCCCCCGAAGGAGCCAGGACATCAGTGATGCATGGGGTATGAATGTACAGTTTGTCGCACATCATCCATTTCTCAACCATCCCAGCAAATCGTAACTTGGCAGCGCCTCACCCACCTCCCTCATTCCACCTCTTAACAATAGTGGAAGGGAAGGAGGTGGAGCGAGGGAAGGGGGTTAGAATATGTGTGGCAAACTGTACAAGAGAAAAGAAGGTTGAATGTGATAGAGATGAGCTGCTTGAGGAGTAGGCTATGTGTGGAGTGACGCGTAGAGACAGATTGAGGAATGAAGACGTATGTAGGAGAGTGAAACAACATGAACCCTTATGAGCTAGAGTGGAAAGAAGGGTGCTATGCTGGTATAGACATGTTAAACGAATGAGAGATGAAATGCTTACAAAGAAAATATATGAGTCAGAAACAAGGGGAAATAGATTGAGAGGAAGACCTCGGAGTAGATGGAGAGATGGTGTGAAACAAGCATTGGAAGATAGAAAGATGACTTAAGAACAGGTAAGAGAAGTGGTGATGAATAGGAATGAATGGAGAATGTATGTAAATAGATGAGCGATAATCCAATCATAGGGAGAGGGAGTCGGGCGCCAGTTAGACTAGATAATAGTCCGTCAGGCGCCTGGTCCGGGGAGCCGGTGTACTGTATAATTGTCGGTTTATTGTTCATTGTACCCGTAAGGCTGAAAATCTATTTTTTTTTTTAACCTAGGTACAGTCAAAGCTTATTCTACCTAACTACTAGGTCCCCTGCGACCTTTGACGACTGTGAGGTGCCTGGGTTCCCACCATGGTACGTACATATGCAAATGCTCTGGTGAGAAGAATGTGCAGGCTAACACAAGCTGATAGTTGAGCAGCCTGGTAAGGAAGTGACCACGATACAATCCTCCATCAGGATGGCTGAAAAAACCCTTTAGGATTCTGATGGATTTGAACCCTTGACATTGCAGTTACAGTGCGGACACCTTAAACCGTTGGCCATCCCGATCCTTAATATATGATCCAGATATATGAATGACCATGCCTGGAAGTAATGTGGGCAGGCATTGTGGTGTGCTCCGCTGCGTGTCTGTCTGCTGAGACTCTCTCGAAGGTCTGGGACCTGCGGGTTGCTGGAGGTCTCTGGGTCTTATCCTGGGCGACCTAGATGTGTACAATTTTTTTATGATTTTTTATTTTGTTGTTTCTGTTCAGGGTCTGTCTCAAGTCAGCTCCCTCCAACTACAGTATGGGGTATGTGTCCGAGTATATTCATACATACAGTACCGTACTGTATTTGTATTCATGAGTGGGGGGCAGCAATCTTAGTTTGGACATTAAGCTAGGTTAGGCAAAACTGTTCTAGCCTACCGTGTACCAGTCTGCATTTCCTCCCATCCAAAATTCCTCTCGGGGAAAATCTGGCCCAGTACAGATACTCCCCGGAGGGAATTTTGGCCCAGGATAATATTCCCCCTCACTCACCTGGTTATATGGCAAGTGTAGTAATGACTTTAACATAACAAAACATCAAGAAATGGCTCAACCAGGTTAGGTTAGGTTTGGTTACCTTAGAACAAATATTATTTTATATTTTTTATTCAGTAAAATATACCACCATCCATATTTTTTTGTTAAAAAATATGTGCACTTAAGTAACTATGTCAACTTCTCGTTCTTATGTAAGATGGAAATAATGACCAAGAGGGGAGAAAAATGTCCTAGGTCTGATTCCCCCCGCTAAAAAAACAAAAACAGCCTAGGCCATCGTTTCCATAGGGAAAGTGAGCCTAGGCTAGTTTTATCCATACTATTCAAGCAACCTTTCACAGCGATTCGCACGATCTGAGTCACGACAGTTACGTTCACTTCTAATTTGACCGTTTTTGGGTTGAGAAGTCAGGACTTACTGTCATCATCATATATGCTGACAGCAGGCGGCAAATAGCTGACCGTGGGATAATTTTGATAAAAGAAAAGAAAAACAACAGGAGTCAAATTAGACGTGTAACAGTCGTGACCGAGAGCATATGAACATCGCAGCGAAAGGTTGCTTGCATTTAACCCTTTTGCCGGGGGGAAATTCAATGAGGGGGAAAAAGTCCTGCTCATAATTCCTACCCTATCCTAATCTAACCTAGTGTCTTCAGTGGGGCTGCTACCCGCCGACGTTAAAAATGCACGCCAATCTTAAAAAAATTGGATTTGATATTATCATTAATAAGGATCCAGTAAACTAAGCAATGCAGAAATGTTGAGCAGATTTATCTTGTTTTTTTTTCACAGTACTGTACTGTACTGTACAGGTACAGTATATAAATAGCATTTTGTCATCCTCTAAGCCTAGGCTTTCATCAATGGTTACCCCAATGAGAGTCCAGGGCCAGTTTAGCTTAGGTGGTTATACTATACTCTATTTTTTTTCCAACTGATGGTAAATTGCTATGTTACTATTAAAATGCCCCAGAACGAGAAGCCCACCACGGAAGCCACGAGCGAACACCACCAGGAAACGGGAATAGAAACACCCGAAGGAAAGGCCCACAGAACGAAAGGACCAGGTGACCAAGCAAACCAGTTAAGACAGGCCGAAGCCCGCAGGGCTAAGCAGCTCCAAACCACACCTGCCTATCCCTTCTAACCACTGACCTTTCCCCCACCTCGCGTATACACTACCCCTCGTGTCCTACACTTCTAACTACATGATGATGAACATGAATACACCTTAATTTAATACACCCATGCCCTGTCCCTAGGTTGAGCCAATGCCAAGCAGTTCAGACAGGACTAAATCTAGGTATGTTCTTCCATCCGAGAAGTAGTATGTTAAAACCCCATGTCCTAATTGATAAGAAACTATGATACCCACGGGTACACCAGTGTATATATATAACCATCGTTCCTGTAAGACCTAGACAGAAATGACTGAAGATGTTAACCACCATGCAGTAACTCTAATTCTTACCCCAACCAGAGATTGTATATACAACCCTCTTTTACCATTGTCTCGACGCATTTTCACTATGAAACAATACCGAAGCTACCCCTACGAACTGCCGCTTTCTTTGGGGTATATGTCATAGAAAACGCAGTTCCCAGGAACAACTAGGTCAGCAAGAAATAGTGTCAGATTAACAGTGTCCATAACCATCGTATTGACGAGTAATAATACACCATGTTTTTCTCTACTTTTATCCACAGTCAAGCACACACTTACAGTTAACCTCCTCTTCCCCACAGCCCCACAGTCCACATGATTCTATCCCTTCCAGACTCATATACCACCCCATATTGCTCATCCCCCGGTAGCGTTTGGCTAACATACTTTCCCTGTCATTAACCCCCAAGCTACGATACCAACTGTAGTCTAATGCCACCCCTACGCCCAGAGACCTTAGGGTCAAACTTCCACGTAGCCCCCCTTAACCCTCTCCCTCTCGTTAACCCCCACGCTCCTCGACTCCTTTCCGACCTAGCCTCTCCACCATACCTCCTGAATATCCTTAATTTTTCCGTTGCTAACATTCTCAAACCTTTTGTATAATTATATACTCCTATCCAGCCTACCTTCCCCCAGTAGGAAGGAACACCATTAGAACTTTACTAACCCTTTGCATGCCATCTATTCCCTCACAACCCCTTCACAGCCCTGTACCAAATGATCGTCAGTGCGAGGCTAGCCGCCTCGCCAGTGACTAACTTCTATTGCCATACTTCCAGATAAATGTGGCAGAGTTAGCAACCCAGTCTCCACCACATCCAACAAACCATGCAATTAACAACCCAACCGATTAAACCAGCTAGTCAAGGCACCTTCGGTTTTGGTATTACAAACACCCACATCCGTCTCATAAACAGAGGGCTATTACAAACACTTGTGATATGGCAAGCCCCTAGCCACAGCCGCCGGACGACCATCGCAGAGAGAGGGCGCGCACCTACCCCTTTTTACCCACCCGAGGAGGGAGACCCCCACCCCTGCGGAGGTATACCTGACCCCTGTTTTGACTTCCGGGTCATTGCCAGGTAGCACAGGAATTCTTCCTATCAATGAACTAACCATGCATGACTAACACCTTTACTAACCTCTATTAACCCACAATAACCCATTAACCTTTCTTGCATACTCTGATAACCAAATTAGCACCTCAGCTATACCATAGAACGAAGACTGAGCAATCTAAGAGAGAAGCTCCTATCACAACTCTCCCAGTCCTCCTCGCAAAGTAGATCCAGTCTCTCTCCCCTAAATACTTCCAGTATAGCCAAAATAGTACCTCTTACTAAGGCTCAGTTATATCACATTATGAAGGCTCCATATAGCCATGTGCCACAACAGTAATCACCACCTTACCTAGTTCCCGTATCCATTGAGAGCTTAAATAAATCCATAAGAACTCGAGATCCCTATGGCCTACAGGGTCCAAAACCGAGCCTATAAACCAAGCTCCAGCCCCCAGTAAAATCAGTTGAAGATAGACACCAACCAGTGGCTGGCCCCCTTAAGTTGACTTCTAGCTCTGCCCTTGTGTTGTTCCTGAGAATTGAGTTCCAGAGCCGGCAGACTCCGTGGCAGATTGAGATAGAAGCATCTGTCCACGTACAAGAAATCTACGTGCACCTTATAACCTTCACAAACCAGTGGGTATATAAGCGTGCAGCCAGCAACGATCGCCAAGAGATCCGTCTTGAGAACTTCCTACATATGGACCCCCTGGACGGCCGCGGAACCAGTCGTTAGCCCCCAACATCACGGACGCAAGATAACCAGGACCAGACCAATCAAATACTACCCAAGATTCACTCTATCAGTACTACAGTGTTACAGTACTATTTAGAGACTCACTTATTCGTATTTCTATGAAGTGGCTATATCTTTGCCCCAGTATAATTCATAAATATATAACCATTCCATTAGGAAATGCTAAGCGTATCAGTGTTTATTAATTAACAGGCAATACTAACTCTCGTAATTACCCATATATCTAGATATTATTTCATAGAAGTAAAACCCTAGTGATATCTAATGTTCGCCCACTGATTTGCGTTCTACGTGTTTCTGCTATAAGAATATAAAACTTAGATCAGTACCCCTTGAGGTTACTAGAATTCCCGTGCTCTAAAATACGCGTGTCTAATCTAATCTGTGAACTACTACTTGTGCACCAGAGCTACCAGTAATAAATCTAAATAGTGAAATTGAATCTATAAGTAACATTGATGGTCTCCAGTATATAAACTTGCGAACAAAGCCAGTGATCAGAAGATTAATACCTGAACGTTGGAAGTGGGAGACTAGGCTCCATCCAGATCCACTTAATGCTAGTTGTTCAATTCTATCATTTGTCTAGTACGAGTATTCATACCTTCTTATGTTTCATATTAATCATTATCAAGAAAACCACAGAAGCGTGTACGTCAATAAATGTGATCGTGTGTCTTGTTACCGTGTGTTTATTTTGTGTTCTCTATTCCTCATACCTTGTTTTGTGCATGCAGCCTTCTATACCCAGTCAGTTAGAACTCACATTACCCAAGTTAATCCTGTAGAAAAACAGGGCATAACATTGGCGGCAGCGGTGGTTCTTGATTCGGATAAAAGGTTGCATTACATTGCAAGTTTGGAACAGCCAGAACACGATAACATCATGGCGCACCGTTCTCACGTCCCCATCCCACATTATGATGATGGGAAGACTTACGAGATCGAAATATTCCTGTCTATAGTGAAACCCGTACTTGACCTAGTTTATACCACGGACGCAGAAAAGATAGCCGTGACATTAACGCACCTGGGAAAAGCCGTTTCCCTGGTTCCCTACCAAGTGCACCTTGCTCTCACATGGGACGAATTTCGCACAATAGTGATAGAGGCCATTAAGCCTTCGTTGGGCGTTTTCGTGGCCCACACCCGTCTCCAAGACACTAAATTCGAAGGCGATCTAGATGCCACAGTGAATAAGATCGCCCAACATATCAAAGTGTCTTTCCCCACATTGACCAGAATCCAGTAAGAACAGCAGATTCTGGTCAACCTTGTATCAATATTGCCCTCAGCAGTAAAGAATAATTTCCGTGTGCACGATTTCGTCGGATATCAAAAAGATCTCATCATGATCCGACGTATTTTGGCCGTGCACACAGAAACACCCACCCAAATCGCTGTAATCAAGAGGTTCCCCACGCACCCGCAGCACCTCGACAACCAAAACCCCAAGGCTCAAACCTTCAACTCCAAGAATGCCTACCCATCCTCATCCTTCCATAACAAACCTACCTACCCTTCCGGCAAGCCCCAACCCAGTCGGCCCCGGTTCCAACTTACCCAGCCACGCAGAATCTTCAACCGGAACAAAACCTACAACCCCTACCAACGTAAGAACCCTACATTAGTGATTATCAACCCCTATGATTTCCCTGCCTGTAGTGCTAAGTGTGCCCTCCATCAAATTCGTGACTCTGCCAAACCTCGCCCCTGTACTCCTCGCATTTCTGTAAATGAAGAGGAGTGGGGACAAGAGGTAGAAATGGAGGTAATGCACACCGAAGACATAGCCCCCCATATCATGACCTCAGACGATACCGAGGAAACCCTGGAAGAGGTAGATACCGACCTCCAGGATTTTTAAAGTATCCCCCGCACACGATGGGCTCGGCGGGGGACGACATAACTGATCGCACTGCCCCCATTTACTACATGGCCAAAATCAAGGACATTCCTGTCCGCTTGTTAATCGACACGGGAGCTGCTAAGTCATGTTTGTTCAAGTCTTATTATGATCAACACCACCGACTATTTGGCCCCTTGTTACCTACCAAAGCAGAACTAATCTCAGCTGCTGATACCTACTTAAATCTCCTAGGAGACACTTTGCCCCTGTCAGTAACTACTCCTGCCCCCCATGCTCGTTGTTATCACCCGTTCACCGTATTTTCCTCCCACTGTAAACATTACGATGGTTTCCTTGGACTTGACCTCCTTCAAAAACTCCAGGCCCAGGTTGACTGCGGCCAGAGGCTGATCTCATTCAAAAACAAATTCCAACCCAAAGCCTCTGACAAACCAATCACGCTGAAACCTATTCACAAAAAGAAAAAAACCCTCCACCCTCAACAAACTCTGAGTCAAGATTACCGAGTTGCAGCTAGAACTAAGGTAACTCCTAACCCCTCCCCTTGCCCCGAGTTCCCTCAAAATATCACTCATTTCGTTGAAAAAATGCCTCAACAAACGAAAGAAGACAAGTCCAAGCAACTCCCTCTCGGTAACCCCCCCATTTCTCCTAACTCTGTCCAGGATCAATCCTCCCACGTTTCCAGGGCAGACTCTGATGTATGTAAAAACCATTCTACCAAATATTTATGTACACATGTTTCCAGGGAAAATGCCGACCTATGTACCCAACAATGTTTTCCCCATGCCCCCAGAAATGCTCAGATATTCCACAACCAACAAAATTTCCCTTGTGACAGTTTTCCGTCAGTAGCTCCCTTCCACCCCCACACAATTCACACCCCTAGAAAACTTCAAAACCCCACACTTGACTCATCCCCTCACGACAGACAAACCCACCAATCCCATATAACCTCTAAACAAACCGTCACTGCCACCGACAAAACTTCCCAAATTCATCCTTTTAACAACCACAAATCAGTACATCAGTCCTCCCCCAATAACCCATGTTCTATGCCTAACTCTTCCCCCACCAATCCTCCGCAGTCCCACCAACAAATTCCGTTTTCTAAATCACTCACACCTCACCACTCTGATCCTCCCACACGCGCCGTTAATCCCCCCCTCACGTGTGACCCCCACCAAAGTGATTTCCCCCCCCCTCATGCGTACCGAGCACCTGCTCACCAGTCGGTCCCCCACCATCATTAGCCCAGCTGTAGTTCAAGATAAATGTCAAATTCCCCCCCGCCATCAAAAATGGGTTAACCTTCGACCCATACCCCAAACTCACACGATATTTTCCCCCACTACCACGTCCACCGACCCCAATCGTTGCCTCCTACAACCCGCCATCATTTCCGCTCGCATAAACCACATTCTAGTGGCCAATATCTCTGAAGAATCCCTGACATTACCAAAAGGCCTCATCATAGGAGACCTCGAAACTTTTGATGACCTCCCCATAGATTCCAATGACACCCCTACCAGCCTCAAATTGCCCCCTCTCCCTGACACATTATCCGACCACCAAAAACACAGCATGTACGAACTATTGCTAGAGTTCAGTGACGTGTTTGCCCAACAACCTACTGAAATCGGACAGACCGATGTGGAACAACACATCATTAACACCACAGACCCCCCATAAGACAACCATCCCGTAGAAAAAATCCCATACAACGCCAGGAAGAGGAACGCCAAGTCCAAGAGATGTTAGAGGCCGGAATTGCTACCCTGTCCATCAGCCCCTGGTCTTCCCCTGTTGTCCTAGTAAAAAAGAAAGATGGGTCAACCCGTTTTTGCGTCGATTACAGGAGATTGAATGACGTAACCATTAAGGACGCTACGCCATTACCCAGGATAGACGATTTCCTTGACTCCCTATACTGATCCAGATGGTTCACTACCCTCGACTTGCATAGGCAAGTGCCTATCAAGGCAGAGGACCAAGAAAAAACAGCATTTTCCACTAGTGGTGGCCACCACTACGAATTTAACGTCCTACCTTTTGGCCTCTGTAACGGACCCGCCACTTTCTCCCGTTTGATGGAAGCGGTATTACATGGCCTGACCTGGGAAACCTGCCTAGCGTATCTAGACGATATTATTGTGTACTCACAAACCTGGGAAGAACACCTCCTCAGGTTGAAACAAGTTCTTCAAAGAATCCGAGCCGCCAGGTTGAAATTGAAACCCTCAAAGTGCGAGATTGCACGAAATAAGGTAGATTTCCTCGGCCACGTAATATCGGAACATGGTATTGCACCAGACCCAAAGAAACTTCAAGCCATACAAAACCAACCCCCACCCACCACCGTTAAAGGAGTACGTTCTTTTCTAGGGTTAGCCACATACTACAGACGTTTCGTCCCACACTTTGCCGCAATAGCCAGACCCCTCCACCAACTCACCCACAAGGACACCACAGTCACCTGGACACCCGAAAGAGACCTCGCTTTTAACACTTTGAAACAAAAGCTAATCCAAGCCCCTATTGTCGCTTTCCCTGATTACCATAAACCTTTCCGTCTTTATACCGACGTATCTCTGTACGCCATTGGTGCAGTTTTAGCTCAAGTAAGAGACGGAGAGGAACATGTGATAGCGTATGCCAGCTCTACACTCAACCAAGCCCAACAGAATTATGCAGCCACCAAGAGAGAGTGCCTAGGGATCATTTGGGCACTCAACCACTTCAGGTCATTTGTGTTGGGCGCAAAACTCGATATAATAACCGACCATCAATCTTTGCAATGGTTGTGTAAGTGCGAAACCAACTCAGCCATCTTGGTACGCTGGAGGGAGACACTAGAGGACTACGATTTTACACTACAGTATCGTCCAGGTAAACTTCACACCAATGCAGACGCCCTGTCACGTTTGCCAGTACCGAAAGACCCCCCCACCAACCTAGCCGCCTTACAAAACACTGAGCTCTTATCTACCCCCATCCACCAACATAATTCCCCCCCAGCACCCTCACTAATTCAATCTTGGGAAACAAGAATCAGACCACCCTGGATACCGTTAAATGTCTTCAGGAAACTGACTCGCTGGGGAGATCAACTTGCCACAGAGTCCGGTCACATAGTCCTAGACCCCACCATTGCCCACGACTACATGATTGCCATCCACGAGGGAAACGGCATACACCTTGGACAAAAGAAAATGTTAAAAATCTTCGCGGATCAGTACTGGACCCCCAACCCCTCCAAGATTGCACAATGCGTGACAGAATCCTGCAAACCCTGTTTATTGGGGAATGATAGATCACGCACCCCAGGCCCAGCTGGTACCATTTCTGCAAACAAACCGTTTCAGGTCCTATCCCTCGACATCATGGGCCCGTTTCCTTCTTACGCTGGCAACCGCTATATCGTCACATTTGTTGACGTATATTCAACATTTTTAATAGCCTGCCCAGTTAAAGACCACACAGCCACCACCGTCGCCACACTGCTTGCCACAGAAGTGTTCCCTATATTCGGCCTTCCCCTTGCTCTTCTATCCGACAATGCCCCCGAATTTAGTGGACACGTTTGGCACCAGTTCACCCAACAATGCGGTATTAAGATCAAACACTCATCCCCGTACTGGCCTCAAGGAAATGCTATAGGCGAACGCAGCCATCGCACCATCAACAACCAGTTACGTACAAAAATGATTGCTCTTAACACCTCAGACTGGCCATCACAGATAAAAATTATACAATGGGGCATGAACACCTGTCCCCGAGAAGACGGTATTTCCCCTCATGAACGTGTTTATGGCGTACCTCCCCTGTTACTGCCGTTCCACCATCACGCTCACCTCCCCTCCAACACCTCCACAATTGACCCATTGCAACATCTGCAAAACACCCTCCATACCGCCCAAACCTGTCAAGACACCAAAACTGATAACCCCGATGATAAAAACCCTTTCGCCATCCATGACACCGTAATGGTAGCCAACCTCCCTGTCACCAACAAATTAGGCCCTCGCTATGTCGGCCCCTACACCGTCGTACAAGTCCCAAATGCCTATCAAGTCACCATTGATTATCACGGCGTGACTCGCACGTTCAGAACTAGATTCGTCTGAGCTTTTAAACCTCTAAAACCACAAGACATTACCCCACCCCAAACGTCCGACCCTGAATTGAACACCCCTACTACCCCTCCCACTCAGGCTATGAATGTTCCCCTACAAACCCCTAAGGGCCAAAACCCTCCAGCACAGAACCAGCTGATCATTCCTCAACATACCCCATAACTAACCTCCACAAACCCCAAGCCCCCACTATCACACCTTCCTCCACCATGACCCATTCCTTCACTTCTGATAGTCAAGTACCTCCCCAACTTATCAAAGTACGAAAACCTCCACCCACAACGGAAACCCTCCCGTCTAGCCCTGACGTACCTCCACCAGGCACCAAAGTAAGAAAACCACCACCCCCACCTAAAACCAAGTACACACCCAACCGCACCACACAATCTACCTCAGTAACCTCACGCTACAACTTACGCCCACAACTAAAATCTTTTAAAACCTCCAGAAAACACACCCTGATAACAAAGTTCCGTAGAGCTGCCAGACCACTATCCTCCTCCTCCTCTTCTTCGTCGAATTCTCCTCCACAAAGGGAAAGAAGACGAATAATCACAAGCAAACACCATCACCCCTCTAACTATATTCCAAAAATAACCACCCCCACCCTCCCCCGGGAGCAAACACCTTCCCCTTCAACCTCATCCCCTCTCAACCCCCACCTCATCACCCCGAATGACCTTCTAGATCTGCCCCCCCACCAAACTCCCACAAAACCACCTATTTTCACCACCATCAAATCACCAACCCCACCAAAGAACGCACCCAACACACTTTCCTACCCCCAACCCTCCAAATTAAACCTCCCCTCACTACCCACTCGTCTAGCCCCCCCTGCATCCACCCCTTTCCCCTCCACTATCCCTGCGACCCCACGCACGCATCAACCAACCTCATCATCTCATAAAACCCCCAACCAACCTCCCCCTAAAGACTACCCGACAACTACCGCCCAGTAGCACTTGCTAGTGTGGTGAGTAAGGTAGTTGAAATGATAATGCTAGAAAGAATGTCTGCATATATTGTCACCAGCAGCAATCAGTTTGGCTTTAAGAAAAATCACGGCACAGACCAATGCATATATGTGCTGAAAGAAGTGATTGATACATACAACAAGCTAAATAGCTCAATTTTCTCTTGTTTTCTTGATGCAAGTAAGGCTTTTGATAGGGTGTGTCACAAAACCTTATTTGAAAAATTAGTTAACAGGGGAGTGCCTAGCTATATTGTTAGGATACTTATTTTCTGGTATGCTAATCAAAAAATGTGTGTAAGATGGGGCAACATCCTGTCAGGATCTTTCGCCGTAACCAATGGTGTTAGGTAGGGGGGGATATTGTCTCCGTATCTTTTCAACGTCTACATGGATGATCTTAGTCTGGAGCTGAACAAGACTCGCACTGGGTGCTGTATTGGCAGCACCATTGTAAATCATCTCATGTATGCTGATGACCTAGCCTTAATCGCGCCCTCTGGAGCAGGACTGGATAAATTATTAAGAGTATGTGAAAAATTTGGAATCGAACATTCAGTCAAATTTAATCCTATATAGAGCAATATCATATTTAAATCTAACCTTCTATTGAAATCAAAGCTACCTAAATTCCATTTGTATGAAGAAATTATAGAAGAAGTAAGTAAAGTAAAGTATCTAGGACACTATATTTCATGTGATCGCTCAGATGATGAGGATATGGGTCGTCAGCGAAGGCAACTTTACATGCAGGGAAATTCAATGTTAAGAAAATTTCATATGTGCACATGGGATACAAAAATAACATTGTTCAACTCCTACTGCTCACCAATGTATACAGCACAACTATGGTGGAACTATAAGAAAATTACAGTGAATAGACTAAGTATCTCATATCACAATATCATGAAAATGTTTCTGGGGCTCTCAAAATATGAGAGTACAAGTACGCTATGTGCCTATATGAACTTACACTGTTACAAATCACTCATTAGAAAGCTAACATATAAATTCATTCAGCGCCTTAACACTTCTGAGAACAGGATCATTAAAATGCTACAAACTCCAAGCATAGTGTACACCTCCAGGATCCAGGCACACTGGAGGAAGTTGCTCTATATTTAACCTTAAGTAATGATTTCAGGTCTGCTACTCTACAGAATTAGCATACCGGTACTGATCCTCATAGTGCAGTACAGTACCGATATTCCTATACTGTACTGTAGCAACATACTGTACCGGAAGCTAAATGATGTGAGGCATGGTACTGTACATAATTAGGACAGTGGTTTTGGTAACACAGTAGTTTGATGACCACTGTTTTTGGTTGAGGCAGTGCTGTGAACTACATGATAGCAAGCTGGGTATTATTTAATTTCTTTTTATTTTATGTAGCCTATGTACAGTAGCTTATATATATTTATATATATTTATGTTACTGTAAGGTATATATGGACCCCAGTATGGTCCCCTCTGTACTGTGCGAGTCTGAAATAAAGTATTATTATTATTATTATTATTATTATTATTATTATTATTACCCTATGCCAACGACCAACCCCTCCTCACCCACCACGTCTACCACACAAGTAACTCCCAACCAAAGCCCCTCCAAAATGACGTACCCGACCTCCACACCCCAACTTAAATCCCCCCACAAAGTCGCCCCTCCGAGAACCCCCATCAATACCCCCACCAAATCCTCTCCCATTTCTCCTACCACCCTCACTCGACAAAAACCTCCACACGCATCTACCTCTCGCATAACCCCCTACATCACCCCCACTATATGCCCTCCACCTGTAAAGCGTTCTTCCCCTCAATATAAAACATCGTCGAGCGACTCAAGTCCCACTACAAAAATCTACCTTCCCACCAGAACCTCCAAAGGTAGAATCATCAACAGACCCATCAGATTTGAATACAGCTATATAAAAACAAAACCCCTTTCTTCCACTAAAAGCCCAAGCCACACAACACACACACACCCTCTTTCTCACACACCTCCATCACGCACCTTACCTAAACCGATATTGCACATTGCCTCCATATATTTTCCCAGCCTGCAACACCACCCAAGAAAACCCCAAAAACCCCAGACTCATATCCTCCCTTCACCCCCAGCTCCGTTTTCACGCGTTAGTCCCTCCCCTTCAGTTATTAACCCATTCACCACACTGAAGAGGCCTCCTGTCAGTCCCACACACCTCACTCGATACATGACCTCCACCATGAACAAATCCACACCATTCGTCGCCCCCGTCCCTACCCCTACGGGGGAAGACTACACACCGTTCATACGAAAGGTTAAAGTAAAAAGTCCACAGGACGCTTAGCCCGTCTACAGCGCCCACATCAAGCCCGGGCAACCGCCCTCCACAACACCGAGGACACATTCCTACAGGTCTACATAGACCTGCAAAAGAAGCCTGACCCTCGCTCTCTTGCTTGGTGGGACCTTCTCAATACACTCAAAATGACCCACCATGACTATGCTTCTTTTTACTTCACCCTTGAGGCTCGAGGATGAGCCTACAATGAAGGAGAGGGAAGTAAAATGCCCCAGAATAAGAAGCCCACCACGGAAGCCACGAGCGAACACCACCAGGAAACAGGAATAGAAACACCCGAAGGAAAGGCCCACAGAACGAAAGGACCAGGTGACCAAGCAAACCAGTTAAGACAGGCCGAAGCCCGCAGGGCTAAGCAGCTCCAAACCATAACTGCCTATCCCTTCTAACCACTGACCTTTCCCCCACCTCGCGTATACACTACCCCTTGTGTCCTACACCTCTACCTACATGATGATGAACATGAATACACCTTAATTTAATACACCCATGCCCTGTCCCTAGGTTGAGCCAATGCCAAGCAGTTCAGACAGGCCTAAATCTATGTATGTTCTTCCATCCGAGAAGTAGTATGTTAAAACCCCATGTCCTAATTGATAAGAAACTATGATACCCACGGGTACACCAGTGTATTATATATAACCATCGTTCCTGTAAGACCTACACAGAAATGACTGAAGATGTTAGCCACCATGCAGTAACTCTAATTCTTACCCCAACCAGAGATTGTATATACAACCCTCTTTAACCATTGTCTCGACGCATTTTCACCATGAAACAATACCGAAGCTACCCCTACGAACTGCCGCTTTCTTTGGGGTATATGTCATAGAAAACGCAGTTCCCAGGAACAACTAGGTCAGCAAGAAATAGTGTCAGATTAACAGTGTCCATAACCATCGTATTGACGAGTAATAATACACCATGTTTTTCTCTACTTTTATCCACAGTCAAAGGAGTACAAAGGAGTACAAAGGAGTACAAAGGAAATCAAGCAACAACAGATCTAGCGACCCTTCTAGGTTGCTTGTCCTCCAAAACACTGAGGGTCAAGTGTCCAAACAATCAAGCACACAGTTAACCTCCTCTTCCCCACATCCCCACAGTCCACATGATTCTATCCCTTCCTGACTCATATACCACCCCATATTGCTCATCCCCCGGTAGCGTTTGACTAACATACTTTCCCTGTCATTAACCCCCAAGCTACAATACCAACTGTAGTCTAATGCCACCCCTACGCCCAGAGACCTTAGGGTCAAACTTCCACGTAGCCCCCCTTAACCCTCTCCCTCTCGTTAACCCCCCACGCTCCTCGACTCCTTTCCGACCTAGCCTCTCCACCATACCTCCTGAATATCCTTAATTTTTCCGTTGCTAACATTCTCAAACCTTTTGTATATATACTCCTATCCAGCCTACCTTCCCCCAGTAGGAAGGAACACCATTAGAACTTTACTAACCCTTCGCATGCCATCTATTCCCTCACAACCCATTCACAACCCTGTACCAAATGATCGTCAGTGCGAGGCTAGCCGCCTCGCCAGTGACTAACTTCTATTGCCATATTTCCAGATAAATGTGGCAGAGTTAGCAACCCTGTCTCCACCACATCCAACAAACCATGCAATTAACAACCGAACCGATTAAACCAGCTAGTCAAGGCACCTTTGGTTTTGGTATTACGAACACCCACATCTGTCTCATAAACAGAGGTTTATTACAAACACTTGTGATATGGCAAGCCCCTAGCCACAGCCGCCGGACGACCATCGCAGAGAGAGAGGGCGTGCACCTACCCCTTTTTACCCATCCGAGGAGGGAGACCCCCACCCCTGCGGAGGTATACCTGACCCCTGTTTTGACTTCCGGGTCATTGCCAGGTAGCACAGGAATTCTTTCTATCAATGAACTAACCATGCATGACTAACACCTTTACTAACCTCTATTAACCCACAATAACCCATTAACCTTTCTTGCATACTCTGATAACCAAATTAGCACCTCAGCTATACCATAGAACGAAGACTGAGCAATCTAAGAGAGACACTCCTATCACAGCTGTCCCAGTTCTCCTCGCAAAGTAGATCCAGTCTCTCTCCCCTAAATACTTCCAGTATAGCCAAAATAGTACCTCTTACTAAGGCTCAGTTATATCACATTATGAAGGCTCCATATAGCCATGTGCCACAACAGTAATCACCACCTTACCTAGTTCCCGTATCCATTGAGAGCTTAAATAAATCCATAAGAACTCGAGATCCCTTTTTTTTTTCTATGTGATTGAGGGAGGCAAAAGGCATAACTGCCTATAGCGAGTGCCTCCCCCATAGTTGAAAGAGTGACAGGGCCAAAATCAAGGGACGTTCGAGCCAAAATGCCTGGACACACAGAGTTTGAAGCAATTTAAGTCATAGGAAGAGGGAAAGACTGATTCTGGGAGAGAATTCCAGAGCTCAGCTGTTGAGTAGAAGAAAGTTTGAGAGTAACGTTTCACTCTTGGGTTGGAGAGTTGCACAGAGTAGGGGTGGGATTGAGTTGCAAGACGGGTACCACGTGCCCTACGTAAAGGAGGTGGTATGCACTGGGATAGCTCTGAGGAACACTGATTATTATAGTAGCGATAGAATAGCGAGAGAGATGCAACATTGCGGCGGAGAGAGAGAGATTGCAGAGAGTTGGTGAGTGGACGGGAGTAAATGATACGAGAGGCCTTCCTTTCAACTTTGTCTAGGAGAGCGGTGTGAGAGGAACCTCCCCACACATGTGAACAATACTCAATACAAGGGCGCACTATGCCCCTGTACAGAGCAAGAAGCTGTGCAGGGGAAAAGAACCCCCTAAGGCGGTTGAGCACACCCAGCTTCTGGGAGGCTGCCTTAGCAAGACTGGTAATATGGTCCTTCCAAATGAGAGCAGAAGAAAAAGAGACACCAAGAATATTGAGAGAAGATGAAGGGTTGATTTTTGTATTGTTGAAGAATAAGGGATAGTCCGCTGGGAGATCCTGACGGGTAGATAGATGGAGAAATTGGGTTTTGGAAGCATTAAAGTTAACAAGGTTTTCTCTGCCCCAATTGGAAATAGTATTTAGATCAGAATTTAAGAGTTCTATGGCTTCATTACGTTTGTCGTTGAGGGATTGCTGGCTGGGGCGTTCTGAAAAACTAATGGAGTAGTGCAAGGTTGAGTCGTCTGCGTATGAATGGATGGGAATTAAGGTACAGTTAAGGAGATCATTTATAAAAATTAGAAAGAGAATAGGAGATAGGACAGAGCCCTATGGCCTACAGGGTCCAAAACCTAGCCTATAAACCAAGCTCCAGCCCCCAGTAAAATCAGTTGAAAGATAGACACCAGCCAGTGGCTGGCCCCCTTAAGTTGACCTCTAGCTCTGCCCTTGTGTTGTTCCTGAGAATTGAGTTCCAGAGCCGGCAGACTCCGTGGCAGATTGAGATAGAAGCATCTGTCCACGTACAAGAAATCTACGTGCACCTTATAACCTTCACAAACCAGTGGGTATATAAGCGTGTAGCCAGCAACGATCGCCAAGAGATCCGTCTTGAGAACTTCCTACATATGGACCCCCTGGACGGCCGCGGAACCAGTCGTTAGCCCCCAACATCACGGACGCAAGATAACCAGGACCAGACCAATCAAATACTACCCAAGATTCACTCTATCAGTACTACAGTGTTACAGTACTATATAGAGACTCACTTATTCGTATTTCTATGAAGTGGCTATATCTTTGCCCCAGTATAATTCATATATAACCATTCCATTAGGAAGTGCTAAGCGTATCAGTGTTTATTAATTAACAGGCGATACTAACTCTCGTAATTACCCATATATCTAGATATTATTACATAGAAGTAAAACCCTAGTGATATCTAATGTTCGCCCACTGATTTGCGTTCTATGTGTTTCTGCTATAAGAATATAAATCTTAGATCAGTACCCCCTGAGGTTACTAGAATTCCTGTGCTCTAAAATGCGCGTGTTTAATCTAGTCTGTGAACTACTACTTGTGCACCAGAGCTACCAGTAATAAATCTAAATAGTGAAATTGAATCTATAAGTAACATTGATGGTCTCCAGTATATAAACTTGCGAACAAAGCCAGTGATCAGAAGATTAATACCTGAACGTTGGAAGTGGGAGACTAGGCTCCATCCAGATCCACTTAATGCTAGTTGTTCAATTCTATCATTTGTCTAGTACGAGTATTCATACCTTCTTATGTTTCATATTAATCATTATCAAGAAAACCACAGAAGCGTGTACGTCAATAAATGTGATCGTGTGTCTTGTTACCGTGTGTTTATTTTGTGTTCTCTATTCCTCATACCTTGTTTTGTGCATGCAGCCTTCTATACCCAGTCAGTTAGAACTCACATTACCCAAGTTAATCCTGTAGAAAAACAGGGCATAACAACTATCTTGGTTACTCAGCTAGTACGTAGATTTTATAGCGAAATGTGTCGTTAATTATGAAAAATTGGCATTACTATGACAGAGACATAACAGATTCATATTTGTCCATTAAATATCGAGAAATCAGATAGTAAGGGATTCAATTTACCATCAGCTGAAATAAAACCGACCAGTGGTAAGTGTAAAAAAATAGAGGAAAGGATGTAGTATCCGGGCGTACGATCGTCATGTTTACAAAGATCAATCGCTCGCGGTTAAGTTCCCGTCTATTTTTTGTTATTTGCCCCCTGCCGGCAATATACAGTATATGATGATGACAATAAGTCATGGGGGGGGGGGGGTATCCCACGGCAGTCAAAATAGACTGGAACATGATCACGAGCGCTCGCCTCGCACGGTCGCACCGCCTCCCATAAGGCTCCATTTTTGGGAAGAATGTAGTATTCGGGCGTACGGTCATCATGTTTACATAGGTCGATCGATCTCGGTTAAGTAACTTAAGTTCCTGTCTATTTTGATGGCTATTTTATCTATTATTTGCCACCTGCTGGCAATATATATGATGATGACAATAAGTCATGGACATGGGGGGGATGAGGGGGGCAAAGCTGACAAGAATGTAGTTACCGTGTGTATCGCCCGGCGGCCACCTTGTTTACACTATGCAGAGCGGCGGACACTCGCGATCATGTTCCCGTCTATTTTGACTGCCGTGGGATACAACAAAGCCTCCCCTGAACCCCCCCCCCCCCATGTTATTGTCATCATCATATATATTGATGGCAGGGGGCAAATAACATATAAAATAGCCATCAAAATAGACGGGAACTTAACCGCGATCGATCGACCTATGTAAACATGACGATTATACGCCCCGATACTACATCCTTCCCGCAAAGCCCCGTCTCAACCTATTATTGTATACCACGGCAACCAAAATAGACGGGAACATGATCGCGAGCGTGTGAATAGTGTAAACAAGGCGGGCTGTACGCCCAAATACTACATCCTTACCCAATTTCTGTTGACTAGGCTAGGCCTAGGCTATAGCCTACAACTACATGCAATGTCGGGTGGGTTTTTCTCATACATTATTTTCTAGTAATTTGACACGTTTGCGGGGTGTGGGCCAGTGGGGGCAATAATAATAACATTAGCCTAATAATAATGATGCTTTATTCCAGACTCACACAGTACAGAGAGGACCATACTGGGGTCTACATATAACTTACAGTAACATAAATATGCATACTGTACATAGGCCTAGCCGCCTAGGCTACATCAAATAATAATAAATTAAATAATACCCAGCTTGCTAGCAGCTAGTTTGTAGTTCACAGCACTGCCTCAACAAAAATCAGCCCCCACCTAGCCTATGGTAGTATAGGCTGCTAGCCTAGCTACTAGATTAGGTTAGGTTAATGACACTATAGCCTATATAATTTGTGGCTTTACATTGACAGGGGGAGGAAAGTAGTTGTTGTTGTTGTTGTTGTTCCCCAGGCTGTCTGGCCGAACAGCCCCAAGGTCTCAAGCAAGGCCAAGGCCATAAACGAGCGCCCCCACAAAATCCT
The DNA here is from genome assembly GCA_037953745.1 of Lithodes maja. Lineage (NCBI taxonomy): Eukaryota > Metazoa > Arthropoda > Malacostraca > Decapoda > Lithodidae > Lithodes > Lithodes maja. The sequence goes on along the minus strand of JBAKBP010009973.1, from coordinate 42,521 downwards.
CCCTTCTTACCACTAACAAAGCCCGGGTGACCGAAGCCACTCCAAGGGAGGGAGCTGAGGAGGGTGCGGAAACGCCCGGGAAACCAAAGCCCCACCCAAGGCCCTGTGCCCCTCAGCAATTATGAAGGGAAAGCTGAGGGGCAAGGGGAAAATGTGACACTTTGGCTCCCAATCTGCCAACTTCTAGGTTGGCAGTAGGGAGGTCAATCCACGGAAAAGATGCCGTCACTTGAGATCTAGAAGATATATAAGTAAAAGGAACAGTCAGAGTAAGCTATGGGTATGGCAGAGATCGCTCAGGTCTCACTCTGATAGACCAGCCCATCACCATGGAAGGTAGGAAGGAAGGTAGTTAAAATAGTATATAGCCTATAATCTTACATTACTGTTACAAATTACTCATCGCACTCAGGAATAACTCCAATAACTTCTACAAAGCCTTCAGTGAAGATAAAACAAAATAGGCCTATAGCCTAGGCTGGGTCTAATATTGCAAAAACAAATGGAGCTCTAGCCTAGTCTTGTAAAATCTTACCTGGATAATTAGGCCTAGGCCTATTAAAGTTTGATGTGCTCTGGCAACCAAGAATAAGGCTAATTAAATTAATGTGGCATCTTAATTTCATCTAGGCTATTTCCTGTCTACCTGTGCACTCTGAAACATGTAAGGCTAGGCTAGTATCAGGTCAGTAGCCTACTGCACTCTCAAATCTCAATCCCAATTTAAAGATGCAGAAACAATACAATTCCACTTTGTTTCTTTTCAGGTGACAATAGCCTAAATCGATTCCCTTAACAGCTAGGCCTAATTTCTTGATATTTAGGCTAGGCCTAGGCCTAATGGAAACATGTGAAACTAGGCCTAGTGTTATGCCCTGTTTTTCTACAGGTTTAACTTGGGTAATGTGAGTTCTAATTGACTGGGTATAGAAGGCTGCATGCACAATACAAGATATGAGGAATAGAGAACACAAAGAAACACACGGTAGCAAGTTACACGATCACGTTTATTAATATACCACTGCAGAATACTTGTGTAAGACAATATAATAGAATGGAACAACACTAGCATAAGTGGATCTGGATGGAGCCTAGTCTCCCACTTCCAACGTTCAGGTATTAATCTTCTGATCACTGGCTTTGATTTAACAGGTTTATATACCGAAGACCATCATGTTACTTGTAGATTCCTATTCACTGTTAGATTTATTACTGGTAGCTCTGGTGCACAAGTAGTAGTTCACAGACTAGATTAGACACGCGTATTTTAGAGCACGGGAATTCTATTGTAACCTCAGAGGGGTACTGATCTAAGTTTTATATCCTTGTTTCAGAAATACATAGAACGCAAATCAGTGGGCGAACGTTAGATATCATTAGAGTTTTAATATCTGAATAAGGTAATTACGAGAGTCAAGGTCGCCTGTTAATTAATGAGCACTGATCGCTTAGTACGTCCCAAATGGAATGGTTAAGTCTGTATTACACTGGGCAAGGTCTTAGCCACTTCGTAGAAATATTTAATTAGTGAAATCTCTAAACAGCACAGTAAGATGTAGTACTGCTAAAGAGAATCTTGGGTAGTATCTGATGGGTCTGGTCCTGGTTATCTTGCGTCCATGATGTTGGGGGCTAACGACTGGTTCCGCGGCCGTCCAGGGTGTCCATATGTGTGAAGTTCTTAAATACGTGGGCAGGTCCTTCCATCCAAATCTGCCACGGAGTCTGCCGGTTCTGGGATCTCACTCCGGAACAACACAAGGGCAGAGCTAGAGGTTAACTGCAGGGTAGTGACCCCTGGTTGGTGTCTAGCTTTCAACTGATTTGACTGGGGGCGGGAGTTAGATTTATAGGCTCGGTTCTGGACCCTGTAGACAGTAGGGATCTCGAGTCTTATGAACTTAATTGAGCTCTCAATAGAAATGGAGACTAGGTAAGATGGTATTTACTGTTGTGGCACAGGGCTATAGGAAAGCCTTTATATTTCATATAACTGAGCCTTAGTAAGAGGTACTATTTTGGCTATACTGGACGTATTTAGGGGAGAGAGACTGGATCTACTTTGCGAGGAGGATGGGGACAGCTGTGATAGGAACGTCTCTCTAGATTGTTCAATCTTCATTCTATGGTATATCTGAGGTGCTAATTTAGTGATCAGAGCATGCAAGAAAGGTAAATGGTTTATTGTGAGTTAATAGAGGTTAGTAAAGGTGTTAGTCATTCATGGTTAGTTCATTGATAGGAAGAATTCCTGTGCTACCTGGCAATGACTCGAAAGTCAAAACAGGGGCCAGGTATACCTCCGCGGGGGTGGGGGTCTCCCTCCTCGGGTGGGCCAAAAGGGGGAGCTGGGCGCACTCTCTCTGTGATCGTCGTCCGGCGGCTGTGGCTAGGGGCTTGCCATATCACCAGTGTTTATAATAACCCTCTGTGTATGAGACAGATGTGGGTGTCTTTAATACCAAAACCGAAGGTGCCTTAGCTAGCTGGTTTTACTCGGCTGGTTGTTAATTGTAGAGTTTGCTGGATGTGGTGGAGACTGGGTTGCTAACTCTGCCACATTTATCTGGAAGTATGGCAATAGAAGTTAGTAACTGGCGGGGCGGCTAGCCTCGCACCGACGACCATTGGGTGCAGGGTTGTGAATGTGTTGTAAGAGAATAGATGGCATGCAAGGGGCTAGTAAAGTTCTAATGTTGTTCTGGCCTACTAAGTGAAGGTAGGCTGGATAGGAGTATATATATAAAAGGTTGGAGAGCGTTAGCAACGGACAATTCAAGGATCTTCAAGAGGTATGAGAGAGAGGCTAGGTCGGACAAGAGTCGAGAAGCGCGGGAATTCTTACTGAGAGGGGGGGAGAGTTCAAGGGCTACAGGGAAATTTTGCCCCTAAGGTCCCTGGGCGTGGGGGTGGCATTAGGCTACACTTGATATGGAAAGTTTGAAAAGGCAGTAGAATACGTTAGCCAAAATATGCTACCGGGGAATGCAACTATGGGGTGGTATATGAGTCTGGAAAAGATAGAGTTATGTGATCAGTCCGAGGGTTATGGATACTATTAGTTGGTCCTGGGAACTGCGTTTTCTATTAAATATAAATATAAATACCAACAAAAGCGGCAGTTCGTAGGGGTACTTAGTTATTGTTTCGGGGTACTTATGACAGATACTGGTAACCAGGTTATCTTATACAATCTCTGGTTGGGGTAAGAGGTGTAAGACACGAAGTAAATTGGCGTAGTGTGGGCTGTGGATACGAAGGAGGCAAGGGGAAGACGTATGACAATTGTGGAAAGTAAATGGAAAAAGGTGAACACAATGGCGGATAAAAATACTTAACCTAAGGATTGCATACATAGATTTATGGGGCGATGGGTCTTCATAAAGCTTAGTCTGGCAAGACAAGATGTTAGGGAATGTTAATATTAATACTTAGTTACTAGAGGAACAATGCAAGGGGCGACTGAGCACGGGTTACATATATCTATACTAGTCATGGAAAATGATATAAGAGGTCTAGGGACAATCGTGGGTGTTTTAACTTCTAAAATATATAACATCTACTTCTCGGATGCAAGAACATACATAGATATAATTATGGCTGTCTGATGTGTTGGCATTGGCTCAACGTCGGGACAGGGCATGGTTGTTTTTAATATGAATGTATATTCCTGTTCATCATCTTTGTAGCAAGGACAGTGCCGCTATGTCGTATCAATGCTGGTGGCAGTTAATATTATAGACTTAGTTACTAGAGGAACAATGCAAGGGGCGACTGAGCACGGGTTACATATATCTATACTAGTCATGGAAAATGATAGAAGAGGTCTAGGGACAATCGTGGGTGTTTTAACTTCTAAAATATATATAAAATCTACTTCTCGGATGTAAGAACATACATAAATATTATGGCTGTCTGATGTGTTGGCATTGGCTCAACGTCGGGACAGGGCATGGTTGTTTTTAATATGAATGTATATTCCTGTTCATCATCTTTGTAGCAAGGACAGTGCCGCCATGTCGTATCAATGCTGGTGGCAGTTAATATTATAGACTTCGTTACTAGAGGAACAAATGCAAGGGGCGACTGGGCAGTGGGCACGGGTTACATATATCTGTACTAGTCATGGAAAATGATATAAGAGGTCTAGGAACAAACGTGGGTGTTTTAACTTCTAAGATATATATAAAATCTACTTCTCGGATGTAAGAACATACATAAATATTATGGCTGTCTGATGTGTTGGCATTGGCTCAACGTCGGGACAGGGCATGGTTGTTTTTAATATGAATGTATATTCCTGTTCATCATCTTTGTAGTTAGGAGTGTAGGACACGAGGGGGTTAGTGTACGTGAGGTGTGGAAAAATGGTCAGTTTAGAAAAAGGAAAACTGGGTGCAGCCAAAAGCTGTTTAGCCCTGCGGGCTTGGGCCTGTCTGAATTGGCTGGCTCGGTCAGCTGGTCCTTGCGTTCTGTGGACCTTTCTTCCGGGTGTTTCTGTGCGGTGTTCGCTCGTGGCTTCTGTGGTGGGCTTCTTGTTCTGGGGCATTTTACTTCCCTCTGAAGTTTGGTGTGTGGGGATTTGATAGGGAGATGGTGGGGGGGGTCTGGGCAGGCAGGGTTGTGGTTTGAGAGGGGTTGAATTTAGACTGATTTTATTTCCGGGAGAGACATGGATGGGATTTCGAGGAGTGGTTGAAGTTGAGAGGTTGATTATGTTGTTTGGGGCGAGAGAGAGAGTATTTTGGAGTTTAGCCAAGGTGGAAAAGGTTTTGTGGTTGGATTGGAATGGGAGTGGTATTTCGTCGAGCGGGATCTTTGGGGGGGGAATTTGGGGCGGGTGGGGTAACGGTTAAGAGGGGGAGGTTGAAAGTTCAGCTGGGCTCATGATGGTGGGGGACCGACTGGTGAGCAGGTGTTCGGTACGCATGAGGGGGGGGAAATCACTTTGGTGGGAGTCACGCGTGAGGGGGGGATTAACGGCGCGTGTGGGAGGATCAGAGTGGTGGGGTGTGTCGGTGGCAGTAACGGTTTGCTTAGAGGTTATCTGGGGTTGGTGAGTTTGTCTGTCATGAGGGGGTGAGTCAAGTGTGGGGTTCTGAAGTTTATTAGGGGTGTGAATTGTGGGGGGGTGGAAGGGAGCTACTGACGGAAAACTGTCACAAGGGAGATTTTGTTGGTGGGGGAATAGCGGAGTATTTCTGGGGGAAGGGGGGGAACATGGTTGGGTCCCTAGGTCGTCACGCGTGAGGGGAGGATTAACGGCGCGTGTGGGAGGATCAGAGGGGTGGGGTGTGTCGGTGGCAGTGACGGTTTGGTTAGAGGTTATCTGGGGTTGGTGGGTTTGTCTGTCATGAGGGGGTGAGTCAAGTGTGGGGTTTTGAAGTTTATTAGGGGTGTGAATTGTGGGGGGGTGGAAGGGAGCTACTGACGGAAAACCGTCACAAGGGAGATTTTGTTGGTGGGGGAATAGCTGAGTATTTCTGGGGGAAGGGGGGGAACATAGTTGGGTCCCTAGGTCGTCACGTGTGAGGGGAGGATTAACGGTGTGTGTGGGAGGGTCAGGGTGGTGAGAGGTGAGCGAGTTAGGAAACGGGATTTGTTGGGGGGACTGCGGCGGGTTGGTGGGGGAAGAGTTAGGTGTAGAACAGGGGTTATTGGTAGAGGACTGATGTATGGATTTGGAGTTTTTAACAGGACGAATTTTGGGAATCTTCTTGGTGGCAGTCACGGTCTGGTTAGCGGTTATCTGGGGTTGGTGGGTTTTTTTGACATTAACAGGACGAGTTTGGGGAATTTTCTTGGTGGCAGTCTCGGTCTGGTTAGAGGTTATCTGGGACTGGCGAGTTCGTTTGACATGAGAGGGCGAGTCGAGTGTGGGGTTTCGACGTTTTCTTTTGACATGAGAGGGCGAGTCAAGTGTGGGGTTTCGACGTTTTCTAGGGGTATTAACTGTGTGGGGGTAGAAGGGAGCTACCGACTGAAAACTGTCACAAGCTACCGACTGAAACTTGTCACAAGGGAAATTTTGTTGGTGGGGGGATAGCTGAACATTTCTGGGGTCATGGGGAAAATATGTTGAGGGAGGCCTACATGGGTAGGCATAGCTAGAATACGGAGTTTGTTGGGGGGGCTGTGGAGGGTTGGTGGGGGAAGAGTTAGGGATGGTCAGAGAGGATAGAGGCAAGGAAGAGTGCACTGGGGTTGGACTTTCACCGGAAGTCATTTTGGAAGGGTGCACGGAGTCTTGGATAGGGGCTGAAGGGTTGGATAGGGGATTCATCGAACTGCGTAGGCATTCTTCTCTGATGGAGAGCATATGTTCTTCGAATAAGCCATACGGGTCGAGATGGGCGGTGATGTGGGGTGGGAGGATGTTTAACAAAGCGGTGAATAAGAGTTCATTTTGTTGGTCGTAATCTTCATAGCTATACGTGGTCCTCACGTATCTGTAGAGTTGTATGAGGGTCACATTTATATCCCCTTCATACTTGATCTCGTCGACTTTTATTATTTTGGGGGCGACGGGGGAACCCAAAAGTGGATCTAAGGTCCGGATCACGAAGGATCGAAACTGGTTCCAGGTACTCTCTGGCGTATTCTGTGCCACCATTTGGTGGATAAATTCTTTAAAGGTAGGCTTATCAACAAGTTGGGAAACGGCTTCTCCCAACTGTATAATATGCAAAATTCCCCAGGCGATTTTTTCGTGGTCATTATAAAATACCACATCGTATACTGGCTTTATTATGTCTAAGTAACTGGTGATATCATACGTGTTTAAATCATACTTGGGAATGTGTGCGAGTGGCTGAAGATTTCGACCTGTTGCCATGCTTCTACTGTTCCAAACTTGCAGTGTAATGCAACCTTTTATCCGAATCAAGAACCACCGCTGCCGCCAATGTTATGCCCTGTTTTTCTACAGGTTTAACTTGGGTAATGTGAGTTCTAATTGACTGGGTATAGAAGGCTGCATGCACAATACAAGATATGAGGAATAGAGAACACAAAGAAACACACGGTAGCAAGTTACACGATCATGTTTATTAATATACCACTGCAGAATACTTGTGTAAGACAATATAATAGAATGGAACAACACTAGCATAAGTGGATCTGGATGGAGCCTAGTCTCCCACTTCCAACGTTCAGGTATTAATCTTCTGATCACTGGCTTTGATTTAACAGGTTTATATACCGAAGACCATCATGTTACTTGTAGATTCCTATTCACTGTTAGATTTATTACTGGTAGCTCTGGTGCACAAGTAGTAGTTCACAGACTAGATTAGACACGCGTATTTTAGAGCACGGGAATTCTATTGTAACCTCAGAGGGGTACTGATCTAAGTTTTATATCCTTGTTTCAGAAATACATAGAACGCAAATCAGTGGGCGAACGTTAGATATCATTAGAGTTTTAATATCTGAATAAGGTAATTACGAGAGTCAAGGTCGCCTGTTAATTAATGAGCACTGATCGCTTAGTACGTCCCAAATGGAATGGTTAAGTCTGTATTACACTGGGCAAGGTCTTAGCCACTTCGTAGAAATATTTAATTAGTGAAATCTCTAAACAGCACAGTAAGATGTAGTACTGCTAAAGAGAATCTTGGGTAGTATCTGATGGGTCTGGTCCTGGTTATCTTGCGTCCATGATGTTGGGGGCTAACGACTGGTTCCGCGGCCGTCCAGGGTGTCCATATGTGTGAAGTTCTTAAATACGTGGGCAGGTCCTTCCATCCAAATCTGCCACGGAGTCTGCCGGTTCTGGGATCTCACTCCGGAACAACACAAGGGCAGAGCTAGAGGTTAACTGCAGGGTAGTGACCCCTGGTTGGTGTCTAGCTTTCAACTGATTTGACTGGGGGCGGGAGTTAGATTTATAGGCTCGGTTCTGGACCCTGTAGACAGTAGGGATCTCGAGTCTTATGAACTTAATTGAGCTCTCAATAGAAATGGAGACTAGGTAAGATGGTATTTACTGTTGTGGCACAGGGCTATAGGAAAGCCTTTATATTTCATATAACTAAGCCTTAGTAAGAGGTACTATTTTGGCTATACTGGACGTATTTAGGGGAGAGAGACTGGATCTACTTTGCGAGGAGGATGGGGACAGCTGTGATAGGAACGTCTCTCTAGATTGTTCAATCTTCATTCTATGGTATATCTGAGGTGCTAATTTAGTGATCAGAGCATGCAAGAAAGGTAAATGGTTTATTGTGAGTTAATAGAGGTTAGTAAAGGTGTTAGTCATTCATGGTTAGTTCATTGATAGGAAGAATTCCTGTGCTACCTGGCAATGACTCGAAAGTCAAAACAGGGGCCAGGTATACCTCCGCGGGGGTGGGGGTCTCCCTCCTCGGGTGGGCCAAAAGGGGGAGCTGGGCGCACTCTCTCTGTGATCGTCGTCCGGCGGCTGTGGCTAGGGGCTTGCCATATCACCAGTGTTTATAATAACCCTCTGTGTATGAGACAGATGTGGGTGTCTTTAATACCAAAACCGAAGGTGCCTTAGCTAGCTGGTTTTACTCGGCTGGTTGTTAATTGTAGAGTTTGCTGGATGTGGTGGAGACTGGGTTGCTAACTCTGCCACATTTATCTGGAAGTATGGCAATAGAAGTTAGTAACTGGCGGGGCGGCTAGCCTCGCACCGACGACCATTGGGTGCAGGGTTGTGAATGTGTTGTAAGAGAATAGATGGCATGCAAGGGGCTAGTAAAGTTCTAATGTTGTTCTGGCCTACTAAGTGAAGGTAGGCTGGATAGGAGTATATATATAAAAGGTTGGAGAGCGTTAGCAACGGACAATTCAAGGATCTTCAAGAGGTATGAGAGAGAGGCTAGGTCGGACAAGAGTCGAGAAGCGCGGGAATTCTTACTGAGAGGGGGGGAGAGTTCAAGGGCTACAGGGAAATTTTGCCCCTAAGGTCCCTGGGCGTGGGGGTGGCATTAGGCTACACTTGATATGGAAAGTTTGAAAAGGCAGTAGAATACGTTAGCCAAAATATGCTACCGGGGAATGCAACTATGGGGTGGTATATGAGTCTGGAAAAGATAGAGTTATGTGATCAGTCCGAGGGTTATGGATACTATTAGTTGGTCCTGGGAACTGCGTTTTCTATTAAATATAAATATAAATACCAACAAAAGCGGCAGTTCGTAGGGGTACTTAGTTATTGTTTCGGGGTACTTATGACAGATACTGGTAACCAGGTTATCTTATACAATCTCTGGTTGGGGTAAGAGGTGTAAGACACGAAGTAAATTGGCGTAGTGTGGGCTGTGGATACGAAGGAGGCAAGGGGAAGACGTATGACAATTGTGGAAAGTAAATGGAAAAAGGTGAACACAATGGCGGATAAAAATACTTAACCTAAGGATTGCATACATAGATTTATGGGGCGATGGGTCTTCATAAAGCTTAGTCTGGCAAGACAAGATGTTAGGGAATGTTAATATTAATACTTAGTTACTAGAGGAACAATGCAAGGGGCGACTGAGCACGGGTTACATATATCTATACTAGTCATGGAAAATGATATAAGAGGTCTAGGGACAATCGTGGGTGTTTTAACTTCTAAAATATATAACATCTACTTCTCGGATGCAAGAACATACATAGATATAATTATGGCTGTCTGATGTGTTGGCATTGGCTCAACGTCGGGACAGGGCATGGTTGTTTTTAATATGAATGTATATTCCTGTTCATCATCTTTGTAGCAAGGACAGTGCCGCTATGTCGTATCAATGCTGGTGGCAGTTAATATTATAGACTTAGTTACTAGAGGAACAATGCAAGGGGCGACTGAGCACGGGTTACATATATCTATACTAGTCATGGAAAATGATAGAAGAGGTCTAGGGACAATCGTGGGTGTTTTAACTTCTAAAATATATATAAAATCTACTTCTCGGATGTAAGAACATACATAAATATTATGGCTGTCTGATGTGTTGGCATTGGCTCAACGTCGGGACAGGGCATGGTTGTTTTTAATATGAATGTATATTCCTGTTCATCATCTTTGTAGCAAGGACAGTGCCGCCATGTCGTATCAATGCTGGTGGCAGTTAATATTATAGACTTCGTTACTAGAGGAACAAATGCAAGGGGCGACTGGGCAGTGGGCACGGGTTACATATATCTGTACTAGTCATGGAAAATGATATAAGAGGTCTAGGAACAAACGTGGGTGTTTTAACTTCTAAGATATATATAAAATCTACTTCTCGGATGTAAGAACATACATAAATATTATGGCTGTCTGATGTGTTGGCATTGGCTCAACGTCGGGACAGGGCATGGTTGTTTTTAATATGAATGTATATTCCTGTTCATCATCTTTGTAGTTAGGAGTGTAGGACACGAGGGGGTTAGTGTACGTGAGGTGTGGAAAAATGGTCAGTTTAGAAAAAGGAAAACTGGGTGCAGCCAAAAGCTGTTTAGCCCTGCGGGCTTGGGCCTGTCTGAATTGGCTGGCTCGGTCAGCTGGTCCTTGCGTTCTGTGGACCTTTCTTCCGGGTGTTTCTGTGCGGTGTTCGCTCGTGGCTTCTGTGGTGGGCTTCTTGTTCTGGGGCATTTTACCTAGGCCTAGCCTATGTCTGCATCATAGGCTACTAAGACCAAGTTTATATTATTAGCACCACATTTCACTATAAATATTCAGACTAATTGAGAATTCTTGATGGGAACTGCAATTTACCGTTAGTTGCAAAGAAACAGACTAGGCCTAGGCAATAGTAAGTTTTGCCTTTTCGCAAGTCCTGTGAGGAAGGTCTGGCATAACATTTGGGTTGTTTGAAGATATTTTACCCAAATGAGGCTTATCAAGACATTATAGAGAGTTCATTGTACATTTACTAAAGTGTTATGTGCTATGACAACCAAGAATAGCCTATAGCTGATTTAAGCACTTTAGGCTAATCTTATATATTCCCTGCTCTCACTGACCACCCTCCCTAAGAATTACTGCAGACGACACACTTATTATTTTTATTATGTAGTTTTACTTATGCCTAAATTTTAAGTTCTTTTAAGCGTCGCTGTTATATTATATATATTTATCATACCTTATGGTACAATCTTGACTAGAAAAATAGCTTAATAGGCGAAAGTAAGATCATCACACTTATATCCCCACCCCCTGCTACTGCCGCGGACCTTGGGCTAACGTCCGCGGAGAAGGTGGCGGGGATCAGATGCCATATCTGAGCGCTGCATTCCTGCGAGGAGAGGAGAGGTCCGTTGGCCAGACGGAATCTCCTCTGAGTCTGCGAATTGTTGCAGCTGTGTGACACCCAGTGGCCGGGCTGGGAGGGCTGGTAAAGCCTCCGACCGAGAATCGCCAGCCCGGACAGCAGTGTCATGTGTTCTTGTCTGTAATACAGGAACGCCGGGCTGAGCAATGTCTTCCAAAAAGAGATCTGGAATAGGATAGGTTTCCATGGGCTCAGCGACCGAGTCTTTATATTGCTCCGAAGAATAGATTTCTTCCTCTTGTCGGCTAGAATGTGTACTGCTGCCACGATCTCTCCTGAGTACCAGAATAACATTGGGCTTTGGATGTGCCCGGTGAGGGATCGTAAACCTGATGACAGAGACCTGTGAGGAATCTCGCCGCGACGAAGATTGAGAACATTCCGGCGGCTTAGGTACAGGCAGCTGAGCTGACTTCTTCGTCAAGGACCACTTAGAGCTCTTCTTCTTATCTTTCAATTTATCATCACCCTTGGCTAGAGCGGCGGTAAAATCTGGACGGTGCTTTTTCGCCTCTTGTTGTATAAGAGGGGAGGATGAGCTGGGGGCATCAAATGGTGAGTGGGACCTATCTCGCCGGGAAGATGAAGCAGACACCCCCGGCGAAGTCCTATCAGAGGACCTGGGTCGTTTGGGTTGGCGGGAGGGAGCATCACGAGTACTAGAAGTATCGGAAGGATTCGTAACTGTCTTTTTCACACTAGAGCTATTGGCTACGTAGGAAGAAGGCACTTTCCTTAACACTCAAAGAGCGGATGGTGGAGTATATTTGACTGTGCCGCCCAGCGGGGGTTTTTACCATAAACGAGCTTGTTTCCGTGCTCGTTTTCATGCATAAACAAGAGCCAGAGCGTAATTCAAGTATGTATCCCTGAAAGGGCGATAAATGAGCTTTCCAATGACACCAGAACCATCCTTCTACGATCACTGGTTGTCTTGCAACGATCGTGCAACCGAAGGGCAAAATCGGTAAAATACGGTAATTTCCTTACATTATTACGTGTGAAACGAGTGAGGTAGGGCGGAGTACATCTCAGTAGCTCCACGGCCACCGTGGCGAGCGGTCATGAGGTAACCTACGCTCCTCCCACCGCTCCGCTCTCTCTCAGAGCACATTACGTGCTCAAAATTGCATGCGACTATAGCCGGGCCCCGCCACATAGGCCACATTTATTTCACACGACTATAGCTGGGCGCCGCCAAAGAAGGGTTAATAAATCTTCTAATAACGAATCATCCAGCTGCAGAGATTTATGCGCTACAGTTTTGCAGTAAGTCACAAAAACAGATTGGATATGGAGCAAAATTGTCTTACATTTATTATTCGAGTGAGTGAGGAAGCCGTTTCTAGGTACTGAACAATGTGGACACGATGTGGCTAGCCAACGACCGCGAGATCTGTCTAAACAAGTAACACACTTTACGCATAGTTATGTCCAATTACAGCTAAATTTGCACAGCAAGAGCCTGAGCAAAACGAGTACACACTTGAATACATGGCTCCCTCCCACCAGGGAGATGCTATTCCTCCTAGGCGTCCAAGGTACAAACCTGAGGGATGAAAAATTTCAATAATCAAGAGGACATGCTAGGCTGGAAAAGCTAAAATAATTCTCCAACACTAAACAGAAAAAAAAATTGAATAACACTATACAATCTTGGTTCCCCTTACGTTAAGTATCATTCAAATTATACTTCTGAGTATTGTGTAGCATACCAGATGTTATGTGAGTTATAACTTCTTACCTAAGTGACCAACACTGGCCTAATCCCATCTAGTAAAGAACCTGATTCCGGCAACCAACGCTAAATGAATCTAGTGTCCTCTCAATCCCGGCGGACAGTGCCTTGATATAAAAGCTACACAGTTTACTGAGATCCTCAAGATAGGAAGAGGTGAGTTCGTATTTGGCTCAGCCGTTTATCCCGGCGGAAGTGGCTCCCCACTTGATTCGCTAAGTTAATGTTCTGACTAGTCCCAAACTACGAACGCATTCTGCTAGGCCTTGAGGCGGAAATATCCTGAGGGCGACGGCCAAGCCGGGGACCCCAATAGACACGTGAAGTAAAATTTCAGCCTCCTGAAATTTACGACCGCCGGCAGAACTAAACAGAAATATTCCAACCTATCTTGTGCCAAACAAAGATAACTTGAAATCAACATTACTCTAGGCTCCTCCGGAAATTTCCCGGCAGGGAAACCGAGTGATGCGACTAGAGGCACGTTGTCACAAGTCTCACTTAACCAATCCCGCCGGGAGGGCCATACCTCCCAGTAAAAGATAACCCAACGTGCACACATTATGGTATAGTTACACATTAATTAATCAATAAAATAAATAACACATCCTAGCCATAACTAAAAAACCTACAGAAGGCCAACTAGATGGGGGCAGGCGTCAGGAATCATCAAATCAATGTCACAAACCTGCAATCCAGCGAACTCCTCTAAGCCCATCACGTAACAACAGGAACGTAGGCTGAAAAGCGTAATGATCACGTGCCAGGTCCCTCACTAAGTGAGACAACCTGAAACGCACGTGTCCTCTTGGTGTAGATACAAAACCGCTAAACCCTCATACAAGGGCAGAAAAGCGGGCCCGGTTCACTAAAAGAAGCCTCATGACTATAAGAGTTAAAATAGAATGAACTAGGACAATAAAACACACATGGGAGCCTTGCCTTATCACAACAAGGACTCCTCCTAACACCCCCATTAAGGGGAGTAAGGCGTCTGGCAATAGATAGATAGATAGATCCAGTAGTGGTACCCACATCGTAAGGACGAATATGTGAATGGTTTTGTTATATTTAACCCGGGAGCTGCGGGAAGACTCTCCTGAGTAAGTAAAACTAAAAATCAACTTTTTACATCGAAAAAACAATATTTTTTTTATTTTTTATTTTTGTATTTTCTTATTTTTTTTTGGCCCCTGGGCCATGCAAAATCTCAGTCCTCTACCTCCCCTCCTTCCCCACTTTCCTCCTATTCCTCAGTTATCACCTATTTTCCCTATTATTCCCTTATTCTGAGGTATATTTTCGTGCTAACATTAGCGAGTTGCAAGCAGGGTGTTGTCATCACTGATGGCCATCGAGTGCAAGAGAGAGAGAGAGAGTATCGATCGACTGTGTCGCAGTGGCCTTGGGGAAAATTGGCGGGAAGGTAGCTTGCCTCACCCATACATTATACAACTCGCGGGCTATATCTCCGATTTTGACCATCCAAACGCTGTTTTCACTCGTTTTATTGTTGTTTCAGGTTAATACCTTTATAATCAACCCATAATAGGCGCATATGGATAATTATTAATGCTATTAATGGTACAATGAATATTTTAGTGACGGAAACACCTCAAATACGTCAGCACTTCAGAGGTTAAGAGCGTTTCGCTCACGATGTGTGGCAATCGTATTTTGTTACTCTCCTAGGCGGGTCATTTGAAAGGCAAGCCTGAGTTCAAAGATTGGCCATAAACAATGTTAAGGCGCATCAATGCCAGATGCCTTACTCCCCTTAATGGGGGTGTTAGGAGGAGTCCTTGTTGTGATAAGGCAAGGCTCCCATGTGTGTTTTATTGTCCTAGTTCATTCTATTTTAACTCTTATAGTCATGAGGCTTCTTTTAGTGAACCGGGCCCGCTTTTCTGCCCTTGTATGAGGGTATGGGAGGGAGAAGAAGAGAAGTAGTGGAGGAGGAGGTGGGGATCAGGAGGTCAGAAGTGTGGGAAGCCATGAAAAGAGTGAAGTTGGGGAAAGCACCAGGAACAGATGGAGTGTGTGGGGAAATGTTGAGGTATGGTGGTGAGATAGTGATAGAATGGGTATGGAAAATGTGCAAACTAGCATGGGAGAAGGGGAGTGCACCCGATGACTGGAAGACTGGCATAATAGTCCCCCTATATAAGGGCAAAGGGGAAAGAGGAGTGTGTGGTAACCACCGAGGAATATGTCTTCTAAGCGTAGTAGGGAAGGTATACAGTAGGGTAGTGATTGAGAGAGTGAGAGTGAGAACGGAGAAATGGATAGGCGACGAGCAGGGAGGCTTTAGGAAGGGAAGAGGATGTGTAGATCAGATTTTTACCCTGAATTGTGTTGTGGAGAAGTATCTGGAGAAGAAACAAAAGGTGTATGTTGCCTTTATGGACTTGGAGAAGGCCTATGACAGAGTGGATAGAGAAGGTTTGTGGAAAGTACTTAGAATATACGGAGTAGAGGGCAAGTTGCTGAAAGCAGTGAAGAGCATGTATGAGGGTGCAAAGGCGGCAGTACGTGTGGAGAGTGAGCAGAGCGAGTTCTTTGACCTGATTGTTGGTTTGAAACAGGGGTGTGTGATGTCCCCGTGGTTGTTTACTGTATATATGGATGGAGTTATGAAAGAAATACTATCAAGAGCAGTGGATGTTGGTGTATCGCTGAAAAGGGAGGGAATTGAGTGGAAGCTACCTATACTGCTGTTTGCGGATGATACAGTTCTGATGAGTGATAATGAATGGGAGTTGCAGGGTCTGGTAAATGAGTTTGGAACAGTGTGCGAAAAACGGAATTTGAAGGTAAATACGGGGAAGAGCAAGGTTATGGTCTTCGAAAGGGGTGAAGTCACAGAGTGTGAGGTGAAGCTGAACGGTCAGGCTATGGAGATCGTCAACTCTTTTAAGTATCTGGGCAGTGTGTTGAGTAAAGATGGGACTATGGATGAAGAGGTGCGGGAGAGGGTACAACAGGGGAAGAGGGTTGTAGGAACGCTAAAAGCAGTAACAAGAAATAGGGTGGTCAGTATGGAAGTGAAGAAGTCCTTGCATGACAGTGTGGTAATCCCGACACTGACTTACGGAAGCGAAGCATGGACGTTGGTTGAGAGACTCAGACCAAGAGTGAGAGCAGTGGAAATGAATTACTTAAGGAGTGCGTGCGGAATTACATGGAGGGATAGACAGACTAATGAGGAAGTAAGAAGGAGGTGTGGTGTGGAGGTAGATGTGCTGGAAAGTGTGAAAAGGAACAACTTGAGATGGTTCGGCCATATGGAACGTATGGAAAGCGAGAGAATGACTAAGAGGGTGTACGAGAGCGAGGTGGAGGGACAGAGGGGGAGAGGTAGACCGAATATGAGGTGGAAGGATGGAGTGAGGAACTACATGAATGAAGGCGGTGCTGGTTGGGGGGAGGGGCGTCGACTGACTGGGGACAGGGGTGCATGGGGGCGGTTCGTTCGTGGCCACCCCTTCGGGGATCACGGCGTCAGGCAATAGATAGATAGAAGGCGCATCATCAATGATGAAGGGGCTACTAATAAATTAAGTAAATGGTAGCCACAGGTATTATTTTCGACCAGTAGGGCTACTGCAACCACCACTACCGCAGGTTACGGTTGGTACTCTGATCTAACAGATTTTAGAGGAATATGATCCATCTATACTCCGTTCAGCATAAACAGTCCGTTGGTAGGGCAGAACTTGACAACACTGATTTACCCTCGCTATCAGCTGATAAGTTGATAATGGGGGCGAGAAACCATTTGCCCTCTCTCTCTCTCTCTCTCTCTGGGAGATGAAATTGTACTAACTTAATTATTAACGTGATTTTTATATACCCTAAATCTAGATATATAATGTCTTAAATGATAAAATAAACTATTGGTCAAAATATTCTGTGTGGCAGACTTTAAAGTGTTTGCTTTTATTGTACGGTTTTCTGTAATCATATTGAATGGGATACTTCTCTATAGTAGAAAATTATCCAGTGTTTCTGATGTTATGACTTTTTTTCCTCACCACCATTGAGGTAAAAGTCTAGGTGCGTTTATTTTTATAGAGGTTTCCCCAGTATGTACTGCAGGGTCCAGAGAATATAGGGTCAACCCACCGCTCAAAGAAAACGCGCTGTCTTTCGCGCATGACGTCATTCTCCCCACAGTCCCAAAGCTGCTCGTCGGTGCAGCTTTTTCTTTAGCAATATAAGGGGACTTCACTCTAACATCAATTCTGTACACCAATTTCTTCAAGCAGAATCCCCTACTCTCCTTTTTTTGACAGAGACTCAAGTAACATCCACATCTGACACGTCTAGATTTAATTTTCCAGGTTATCAACTGCTCCAAAATTTCAGACCTAAAGGAGGTGTATGTTGCTTCGCAAAATCTGAAATTGCCCTGGAGGAGGTTACTAGTTTCAATTGTCCCTATTTTGATTATTCTATATACAAATTAATTTCTGCTGGTAAATTTAAATACATATGTTGCATCTACCGTTCCCCAAATACTCCTCCAGAGCAAAGTCTTTTTGATTCTCTGTCCTCACAACTCAGTGTCCTCAACTTAAATGCTTCTTCTGAAATCACTGTGTTGGGTGATTTTAATGTCCATAATGTTGAATGGCTCACTCATTCAGCCAGGACTGATGATGCTGGTCTTGAATGTGAGCTATTTGCAGACTCATTTAATCTCACTCAACTAGTCAACCAACCCACCCGTGTACCAGATAATCATAATCATAATTCCCACCTACTGGACTTATTTTTAACAACCAATTCAGAAAATTATGATGTTACAGTGAGGTCCCCGCTTGGATTTTCTGATCACTGTCTGATACAGGCCACCTGTCTATCACCTACCACACCTTCCCACTCTGAACCTGTTTTGGTGACTAAATGGCATTATGATAGGGCAGACTGGGAGGGTCTTCAAGGTTTCTTTATTGATATTCCCTGGACCTCTTTCTTTTCTAATGATGCACACTCCACCTTGAGCCACATACAAGATTTTGTAAAAATTGGAATGGAAACTTTTATTCCTCATCAAAAGTACAGTAAAAGATCTAATTCACCTAAATGGTTTGACCATAATTGTGCTAGAGTAACTGAACAAAAAGCAATAGCCTACAATGCATACACAAGATCAAAAACACATGAAGCCTTTAATTACTTTAGAAACATCAGAAATCATGCCAAAACTGTATTAAACCTAACTAAATCAAACTTTCTCCACAAGCAGGCAAATAAACTTCTAAATAATCCAAATGATAACAAAATATTTTGGTCTACTCTTAACTCATTTAAATCCAACTTCACTACTGCTTCATCCATTCCACCATTAAAATCTCCAACTGGCAATCTTGTAAGTGACCCACGAGGTAAAGCTAACCTTCTTGCGGATATTTTCTCCACCAACTCAACCTTAGATGAAATAAATCAAGATGTCCCTGTACTTAATTTGAATTCGCCTGAAATTCCCTCACTTAAGATCCACACCAGACATGTCAAAACTATTTTGCAGAATCTCTCGGTAGATAAGGCTCCTGGTCCAGATGAAATTCCTCCAATAGTACTTAAGAATTGCTCCTTGGTGCTCGCTCCTGTATTGGCAAAATTTTTCCGTCTGTGTACTCATACCTCATGCTTCCCAGTACCCTGGAAAGAAGCAAACATCCATCCAGTTCCTAAAAAAGGTGCCTCTTCAGATCCATCAAACTACAGACCAATAGCTATAACTTCCACTCTTGGTAAAGTCTTTGAAATTATATTAAATAATCACATAATTAAGCATCTTGAGAATAATAAATTAATCAGTGATAGGCAATATGGTTTTAGACGATGTCGATCAACTGCAGACATGCTTTGCCTTCTTACGCATCAAATCAACCAAGCTACAGACCAACATGGTGAAACACATACAATAGCACTGGATATATCAAAGGCATTTGATAGAGTCTGGCATCAATCCTTATTGTCGAAGATGTCACACTACGGCCTTGCATCATTAGTTCCACTAATTTCTTCTTATCTTCATAACAGAAAAATATGTGTAATGGTAGATGGCCTTTATTCTCAATTTCACTCAATAAATGCTGGTGTTCCCCAGGGATCAGTTTTGGCCCCAATTCTGTTCCTCATTCATATCAATGATCTCATATCTACCACTCATAATCCAATACATTCCTACGCAGATGACTCAACACTCCACAGTTCCTTCACATTTACCAATTCTTTCACCCAACCCGATCTTATAAATTCAAAAATAAACACTGCAATTTCTCTGAACCAGGACCTTTCTAGAATTGATGGATGGGGACAAAAGAATCTAGTTTCCTTTAATGCACAGAAAACCATGTACATTAAATTTTCTAACCGACAGAATCTCACTGACTCCCATATATATTTTAATGATGTAAATATTGCCACTTCCCCTAGTATTGACATTCTCGGTGTAACATTAACTACTAACTTGAGCTGGACACATTATGTTAGAAGCATTGCTAAGAATGCCTCTAAAAAACTGGGACTCCTGTACAGAGTTCGAGAATTCTTCACTGACGAGCAGTTGGCCGTGATATATAAAAGTCATGTGCGTTCTCAGATGGATTACTGTTCACCTCTGTGGGGTGGAAGTGGAGTGGTTGCATTGAGGCAGTTGGACAAAATTCAAAATAAAGCTATTAGATTAATCAATAACCCTGCAATCACACAGGACCTTCCTACATTATCCATACGAAGAAACGTTGCATCCCTTGCATTATTCTACAGATATTTTCACAGCAATTGTTCCGAGGAACTTGCTTCAATTGTGCCGCCTCTCCACATCTTTCCCCGTAGAACTAGGGCAGCTGAGAGCCCCCATGAATTTACACTTTCTCCTCCACAATGCAGAACTTCTGCTTATCAGAATTAATTTATCCCCAGAGCTACTACTCTTTGGAATTCACTTCCCTCGAATTGCTTTCCACAAACTTACAATCTACAAATGTTTAAATCCAGTTGTTACAAACATTTTATGAATGGAGGATGCCTTTAGGCACATGGACCTTTTTGTTTTATCTGTGTTTTTCCTTCCTCCGTTCATTGTCTCTTAAAAAAAAAAAAAAAAAAAAAAAAAACAGTGGGGACAGAGGCTTAGGGGTCAGTGGGAGGTCGGTCAGTTCATTCACTTTGAGAACTCAATCACGAACATACAGGTGAAACAAAGAGGATGTTTTATAATTCTAGTTGTGTGTGGTATGATAATGATTTAGAATTATGAATGCTAAGATACCTATCTTGAAATATATAGCATAAAAACAATGATGTTAGTTACTATACAGTTAACCCATAAAGTACCGGTGATGTCCTTTTCTTTATAGTGTAGCCACTATTAGACCATTGTATTCAGATTAGGAAGGACCTCTAGAAATAATATGGCTTCCAACTATCTCAACCAACCTTTTTACCTACCGTAGATCCTTCCGAAGCTGCATAATATCGTATTAATATATCCTAGCTAGAATACAATATAACACACGTAGCTGGTACTACCGTAGATCCTTCCGAAGCTGCATAATATCGTATTAATATATCCTAGCTAGAATACAATATAACACACGTAGCTGGTACTACCGTAGATCCTTCCGAAGCTGCATAATATCGTATTAATATATCCTAGCTAGAATACAATATAACACACGTAGCTGGTACTCAAAGGCTTAACTAACAACATCAGAAGTTGAGACAATTACAATGTGTGTGTGTGTGTGTGTGTGTGTGTGTGTGTGTGTGTGTGTGTGTGTGTGTGTGTGTGTGTATTTACCTATTTGTAGTTTACAGGAATTGAGCAGTGTGTGTGTGTGTGTGTGTGTGAATTGAATTGAGTTTATTTTGCTCAGACTTTTACAAAAAGTATGGAGCACAACCCCTTACATGCTACACATGTACAATATGCCTTTGCTAACTAAATTAGCGTACACGTAAATACACTGGTACATCTTAAGCAAACTATATTAAATGTCCTAAGACTTGATCTATCTATACATAGTAAACGTTCTTTTGAGAAGAGGTGACAGATTCCTCATACATTTTAAGTTAGTATTATTCATTAACAGTATATATTTATACTGTGTTGGGTTATGCTTGTAGTAATGAGAAATATATCTATTCCTTAATTGTACAATATCCTCACTTTGACATATAAACAACCAATGATATTCGTCCCGCACCACATTCTCATTACATTTAGTACATACCCTGTCTTCTCTATCAATATTTCTGTGTCTACCAGTATTAACTGGTAATTTATTATTACTTACTCTCAGTTTACTTATAGCTAGTCTCTCTCCCTTATCCAATTTCACAAGTTAATCCTCCATACTGAAGACAAAATGTATAAGTTCTATAGCTACTGCAAATGGCCCTACTTGACAAATTACTATTCCATTTTGTTATCCGTTGATCTTTAAGCTGCTGTTCTATTGCCAATCTGAACCAAGCTGGGGTTATTACATTGTGTGACAACCAGACTCCAGACATCCCACAGTCATTACAAATACTTTTAACACAATTCAACCAAGGTGAAGTATAAACACCAACCTGATCCAAATGTAACAAACACTTGTACATTATATAACTTAACTTACCGTACTTGTTTTACCAGTAATTAATCTCACCCAGTAACCGATCATTGAACACTTAACCCTCTCACGTTCTTGACGCAATTTTGAGCCTATTAGGGATACTTTAAAGCCTTTGTTACCATCAGGGGTATTTAGAAACCTTTAGTTTAGTTACTTTAACCTCTGCAGTTGTCTTTGAGTTAGCTGTGGGCAGAAAACTAATTTTGGAGAGGTAATTATAAGAGTGAGAGAACTCTATTTCTTATTGCTAATCTGGCAACCTCTGCGTCATATGGTCGGGAGAGGGTTAATATTTATGTCTATAGGATATTCACCAAGTTCACCATACAACATGTCATTACTAGTATACTTATGAACATGTAATGTATGCTTTAAAACCCTCAAATGAAGCTGTTCTAATTTGCTAATAACATAATGTCCCCATACCTCAGCAGCATACAGTACAACATAATAACATAATGTCCCCATACCTCAGCAGCATACAGTACAACATAATAACATAATGTCCCCATACCTCAGCAGCATACAGTACAACATAATAACATAATGTCCCCATACCTCAGCAGCATACAGTACAACATAATAACATAATGTCCCCATACCTCAGCAGCATACAGTACAACATAATAACATAATGTCCCCATACCTCAGCAGCATACAGTACAACATAACTGGTCTAACCATTGCTTTAAACAATTCCAGCTGTATATCAACTGGTAAATTAAATTTTCTGCATTTACTAATCAATTAATACATAGCCCTTGTAGCTTGCTGTTTTAATTCTAATTCTAATGTGGGTGTGATAATTTGGCGGCTGGTAATATGACAGTAGAAATAATCATCAGCTTAACATGGGCAAGGTAGAATTCAAAAGCGCGCGCGCACACACACACACATACACACACACACACAGTTTGTAAAATGCAGTGCGTGTGTGTATGACGTTAGGAAAACTATTCTGCTTAACATTGACAAGCTAGAATTAACCCCAACCCACACACACACATGCACACACAGTTTATAAAATGTAGTGCGTGTGTGTGACTGTGTGTATGACGTTAGGAAAAATATTCAGCTTAACATTGGCAAGCTAGAAACTAACCCCAACCCACACACACACATGAGTTTGTAAAATGTGTGTGTGTGCGTAAGTGTATGTGCGTGCGTGAATGTGTGTGTGTGTGTGTGTGTGTGTGTGTGTGTGTGTGTGTGTGTGAGTGAGTGTGCATAAGTATGTGTGTGTGTCCCTTCTACTTGGCGGAAAATTCATAGGGCATTAAAAAGATTTATCAGCTTAACTTTGACAAGCTAGAATTCAACACACACACTCATGGTTTGTAAATTGCAGTCCTTTTGTCATGATAAAGGTGAGCAAGATACGCATACACAAACACTCATTCCCACTATCCCATACACACATACACTCTCAGATTTTCGCTCAGATCAACACACACACATCACCGCTTGTCCACGCACACAAACACAAGTCTGTGTGCGTGTTTGTGTGTGTGTCCGTTCCTTCACTAATGACATTATAATATGCCCTTCCTTAGGAATAAGTAGCCCCTAATCAATAAGTAGCCCCTAATCAGGTATCAACCACTCCCACTCTCTCTCTCTCTCTCTCTCTCTCATATGAAGTTAATGTAAGCACTTTCTTGGTGTAGCCTATAGCCTACATGTTATTCATTGGTATGCTCGCTATCATCCATACTATATTAACTCATATTTATGCACATTTAATTGTTAAATATACTAAGCTTGATATATTTTAATGTTTTCTTTTGTCCTGTAACATTAAATAAGATTCTATATACACGCATAGTTCAATATATCACAAAAACAAGATGTCTTATATGAGGGGTTCAGGCAGAGCGTGGGGACTGAGACGTCACTCATTCACAGGTACCTGCGCGTGGGTTGACCCTATATTCTCTGGACCCTGATGTACTGTATATGAAAACATATACAATAGTCGAGTCATGGGTGGAAAGGTTAAGGTGTAAAACCTGTGGGATCAAATGAACCAATTTAGAAATCATTAGGATGTGTGGGGTTGGGGTGGGAGGATGGGGGGGGGGAGGGGGGGGGGCTACCATCAGCGCCATATAAACATAGTGGTGACCTTTGAACTAGTCCAGGAATGTCACCTATGTGTGCCTTCCAAAAGAAATCGCCCTTCCTGTGACGAACTTTGACGATTTTGATAAGTGTGTACTCAGAAGAACTATTTTGGAATTCTATGAGAGAAAATAAATTCCTACATTGTACAAAGTGATGGAAGAACTCAGAGAAAAAATGTCCTACAAAGGGTCCAGAGCGTCTCTTCGCAAAGTTATATTGCAAATTGGTTTTAAATTTGCAAAGGTTGATGGCCGCAAATTCCTCATGGAGAGAAGAGATGTTGTTTCAGCCAGGAACAGATTCTTGTACGAAATGCAAAAGCTCAAACAATCCCACCCAAATATTGTGTACCTGGACGAAATTTTCTACTATAGAGAAGTATCCCATTCATTTTGATTACAGAAAACCGTACAAAAAAAGCAAACACTTTAAAGTCTGCCACACAGAATATTTTGACCAATAGTTTATTTTATCATTTAAGACATTATATATATAGATTTAGGGTATATAAAAATCACGTTAATAATTAAGTTAGTACAATTTCATCTCCCAGAGAGAGAGAGAGAGAGAGAGAGAGAGAGGGCAAATGGTTTCTCGCCCCCATTATCAACTTATCAGCTGATAGCGAGGGTAAAACAGTGTTGTCAAGTTCTGCCCTACCAACGGACTGTTTATGCTGAACGGAGTATAGCAATATTTAAATTTTATCGATGACAATACTGACAGCTGGCAGCCGCTAGCTGCATTTCAGAACAGTCGCACTCACGCCCTCTTTCTCTCTCTCTCTCTCCCTCTTGACGAACGCACAGACATACACACGGGAGCTCAAGGTTACACCCGCTCTATCTACACACACATTATCACGGTGACTGTCAGAGAACGTATCAGTTCCAACTACATCCCTTCCCATTCATCTCATCTGTTTATTGCACAAATAAGTTCAATCTGATTTTTGTTTCATACGTACAACAAACCACTGCAGCTTAAAGTGTGGTGCTATGAAACTTTATTTCTCATAAGCTTTAAGGCAACTCGGATGGAGATGTGTCAAGGTTAAGAATTTCACCTCATATGAACACTACAGTACATAATTATAGCTGCATTTTGTGTCACCCCAAAGTCTGATAACCCACTCTCATTAAAGTGTGGTGGCACAAAATGACAAGGGGCGATCCAGACTTTTAAATATATACATTATATGGACAACCTTTCCTGACTATTTTTAAGAATGAAAGTAAATATGCATTGCACAATAATTATTACAAAGCAAATAAAGACAAAATAAAAGCGAAATAGCATAATATACCAAATATCATGAGGTATGTCATGGACTGGAATAATCGACAATACATTTGAATATATACAATTTAAGATGTGTTGTGACATTACATAAATTATTAGGTGAAATTATACAACATATTTATTTGTTTAATATTAGAGCAAGAAATAATCGCATACATAGAAATGTCAATAATTCTGAGGAGGAGTGACGGATTAATTACCGTGACGAACACTGATTTTCACTGAACTTGATGAACACTGAACTTGACTCTTGGGAAGACTACGTCAAGGTCACGAGGCTACAAGCACATGCTCCGCAGCTCGGCCACTTCTCCCTCACTACTCTCAGCACTCCCCACGCAGCCGTGGTGCTTTGCTAAACTCTGACAAATGTTATGATATTTATACATATGCGTGTACTGTTACTTAGTAATATTGTATTGTGTAACCTAATCAACCCGAATGATATAAATTTAAGTAAGAATGCACCGAAATATAATCGTGATTATTATTATTGTAATGCCCTCGAAAATGTCCCGCACCCACAATAATACTAACCCGAGTTGACGTCAGGTATAGCGTAAAATAGTCGGAGATGGTAAGTCCAATAAACTCATCACGTGATAACACCACGAGACTATCACCTGGTTCTTAAAAATCGGACTAAGGTTGCTATACTTTTAGTACGTCCGTGGTAGTACAGTGGGTTAGCACGCGGGCCTGGTGGTGATGGTGGTGCGTCACTAACCAGGGTTCGAACCCCACCCAAGGCATCTCAAAACCTGTGGGTTTTTAGGGGGGTTAAATTCCCTTCAGAGGTTCGTACCCCGCGCCAGGTACCAGGAAAGGTTGATCCTAAAGGTAGCCTGGGGATATTTCAGGAGACCATGAATTCCCTTCACACCCAGCATTTCATTTGGGACGTACTAAGCGATCAGTGCTCTTTAATTAACAGGCGACTTTGACTCTCGTAATTACCTTATTCAGATATTCAAACTCTAGTGATATCTAACGTCGCCCACTGATTTGTGTTCTACGTATTTCTGCTTCAAGAATATCAAACTTAGTTCAGTACCCCCATGAGGTTACTAGAGATTGCCGTGTTCTACAATACGCGTGTCTAATCCTAACTGTGAGCTGCTACTTGGGCACGCGACCAGCCAGCAAGAGGTCAAATCAGTGACATTGAATTATACGAATATATTGAGGTCTTCCAGTAAAAATATAAACTTGCTAATTAAACCCGTGATCAGAAGATTATACCTGAACGTTGGAAGTGGGAGACTAGGCTCCATCCAGATCCGCTAATGCTAGCAGTTCCCTTCTATCATTTGTTTTGTGTGAATATAACTATCTTTCTATGCTCTTTATTTCTTTACTTAAATAAACGTAAACTTGTGTCGTGTTACCGTGTGTTTATTTTGTGTTCTCTATTCCTCATACCTTGTATTGTGCATGCAGCCTTCTATACCCAGTCATTCAGAACTCACATTACCCAAGTTAAACCTGTAGAAAAACAGGGCATAACATTGGTGACAGCGGTGGGATGAGTGTGCAGCTGGCATACGCTATCACATGTTCCTTTCCATCTCTGATTTGAGATAATACGGCACCTATGGCGTACAGAGATACGTCGGTATAAAGACGGAAAGGTTTCTGGTAGTCAGGGAAAACGACGATAGGGGCTTGGATTAGCTTTTGCTTCAAAGTGTTAAACGCGAGGTCTCTTTCAGGTGTCCAGGCGAACGGGGTGTCTTTGTGGGTAAGTTGGTGGAGGGGTCTGGCTATGGTGGCAAAGTGGGGGACGAAACGTCTGTAGTACGTGGCTAAACCTAGAAACGAACGTATTCCTTTAACCGTGGTGGGTGGGGTTTGGTTTTGTATGGCTTGAAGTTTCTTTGGGTCTGGCGCAATACCATGTTCAGATATCACGTGTCCGAGAAAATCTACCTTATTCGAGGGCATTACACCACATTCCTTTTGCTGGGTGTGAAGGGAATTCATGGTCTCCTGAAATATCCCCAGGCTACCTTTAGGATCAACTTTTCCTGGTACCTGGCGCGGGGTACGAACCTCTGAAGGGAATTTAACCCCCCTAAAAACCCACAGGTTTTGAGATGCCTTGGGTGGGGTTCGAACCCTGGTTAGTGACCCAACCATCACCACCAGGCCCGCGCGCTAACCCACTGTACTACCACGGACGTACTAAAAGTATAGCAACCTTAGTCCGATTTTTAAGAACCAGGTGATAGTCTCGTGGTGTTATCACGTGATGAGTTTATTGGACTTACCATCTCCGACTATTTTACGCTATACCTGACGTCAACTCGGGTTAGTATTATTGTGGGTGCGGGACATTTTCGAGGGCATTACATTACATCCTTCTTTAACTAGGCTAGTCCCTAGCCTATTTTAAGGTCGTAAGGTATCGTAGCTGTATTACCTCAGCAATCTCAATATTGTTGGTATAGGGTTCGCGTGACGGGTGCTCCACGTAGCTACCTGGTCACGTTCCCTAGCTGCCACCAATGAAATGCTGGGTGTGAAGGGAATTCATGGTCTCCTGAAATATCCCCAGGCTACCTTTAGGATCAACTTTTCCTGGTACCTGGCGCGGGGTACGAACCTCTGAAGGGAATTTAACCCCCCTAAAAACCCACAGGTTTTGAGATGCCTTGGGTGGGGTTCGAACCCTGGTTAGTGACCCAACCATCACCACCAGGCCCGCGCGCTAACCCACTGTACTACCACGGACGTACTAAAAGTATAGCAACCTTAGTCCGATTTTTAAGAACCAGGTGATAGTCTCGTGGTGTTATCACGTGATGAGTTTATTGGACTTACCATCTCCGACTATTTTACGCTATACCTGACGTCAACTCGGGTTAGTATTATTGTGGGTGCGGGACATTTTCGAGGGCATTACAATTATTATTATTATTATTATTAGTATATGAGATGCCGAAGTCTCCAACCAGGGTGCAGAAACACCATCAAGATCAATCCACACAAAACACCCGGAGGCACTGGAGAGAGACTATGGCAACTTAGGAAAAAATAAAAACATACACTGTATACTGTACTGTACATATACACATATTAAACACAGATAACATATTATGCAGTGGAGGATATCAAGCTTAAATATAATACAATAAAATAGAATAAAATAAGTTTAAAAATTAGAATTAATGCTGCAAAAAAGCATTAACTCTAGACTTAAAAATGGAGATATTAGCTGAATTGACTAGCTCATTTGGCAACTTATTCCACAAGTCAACCATGGCCGGCACAAAACACCGTGAAAACTGTGTAGTAGAAAAATTAACACGGCTCATGGCAAGATAATTAAGATTGCTTGTGAATCTAGTTGCACGAGCCCGGACATAGGGCCCAGGCAGAACCCCATGTAAGGGATGCTGAGGGTTGTTAAAAACTTTAAATAAAAGACTAAGGGCACCAACTTTACGTCGATGACACAGATCAAGAGACAAATTAGGTAGAATAAAACTGATGGAATTTAGCGACCTGTCAAGCAACTTGAGATGGCAGTCAGCTGCTGACAACCAGACAGGTGAGCAGTACTCGAAATGTGGCAAAATAAAAGCATAAAAAGACTTGATAACTGTGGCGTCACAAGCAAATGTTTTATAAACCTTGCGAAGCAGACCAATTTTTTGGGAAATGGAAGAGGAGAAAGAACGAATATGCTTTTCAAAAGTAAGTTTGGGATCAAGAGTAACTCCTAACAAACGCAGAGTATCCACATTCTCAATTTGCTCGCCAGAAACTTGTAGATAAGGATGGGGAGGATCCAAGGTACGAGATCTGCTGATGATAATGGAGTGTGTTTTACTAGCATTAAGTTTCATGCCCCAAAGTTCACACCATGATGTAATTTTGGCTAAATCCCTATTCAGAGCAGTAGCAATTACGTGTCGATCTATTGGTGATGCAATTGACGCATATAAAGTTGTATCATCAGCATAGGAGATTAGTTTATTTTCAAGCTCGGAACACAGGTCAGCAGTAAAAATAATAAAAAGCAAAGGCCCAAGGACACTGCCTTGTGGAACACCAGAAACAACAGTAACAGAAGGGGAATGACACCCATCAATAACCACAGACTGAGATCTTTTCGTCAAAAAATCTTCAAAGATCCTTAAAAAATTGCCACCAATACCAATGAGCTGTAACTTAAACAGAAGTGCTTTATGGTTGACTAAATCAAAAGCAGAACTAAAGTCAATAGCCACGACGCGAGACTCATGTCCCTGGTCCAATGAAGATTGCAAGTCATGGGTGAGTGTCAGAAGTGCATCACATGTACCCAGTCCCTTACGAAAACCAAACTGTGAGTTTGGTATCAAATTATGACTATTACAATAAGAGGAAAGGCGTCTGGACAAAAGCCTCTCATAGAGCTTGGATAGGATAGGTGTAATGGAGATAGGGCGATAGTCATTAGGAGATGATTAGGCGCGAATGGAGTGGCACCACGGCTGCAGCCATGTGTTCCACTGTTTATAAACAACACGCTTTAGGCCTACATATCAAGATCAATAATTAATGATCCATCATTTCGATATTATTTTGATCTAGTTGAATTTGCAAAAAATTGTTATGACTATTCCTATAATATAATCGCTTACTTTGAGGTATTATATATAATAACTCCGGTAGGTTATCGGCCTTCTATAGGATTATGACGCTTCTTTCGGATATTCTGAGGATATAGCTAGGTACATTTATAATTATCACATCCAAATCGATTATTTGTATATGGATATATACACAAAGTCTTAAAACTGTTATCAAGTTCCGAAAGTCTGAATCGGGTTGAGTTTCGACCCTGTGTAGGAGCAGGGTTGAGTTGGCTTGATATTGGACACCTTTTTATGGCATTTGGGTGTGAAATACGACACCATTTCCAGTCTATCGGAGATAATGATGGTAAAGGAAAATGCGGTATATGTAACAGCAAAGACGTAGCATAATGGTAGATTTTACCGATTTTACTTCTTCCAATGACTATGGATGAAGAGGTGCGGGAGAGGGTACAACAGGGGAAGAGGGTTGTAGGAACGCTAAAAGCAGTAACAAGAAATAGGGTGGTCAGTATGGAAGCGAAGAAGTCCTTGCATGACAGTGTGGTAATCCCGACACTGACTTACGGAAGCGAAGCATGGACGTTGGTTGAGAGACTCAGACCAAGAGTGAGAGCAGTGGAAATGAATTACTTAAAGAGTGCGTGCAGAGTTACATGGAGGGATAGACAGACTAATGAGGAAGTAAGAAGGAGGTGTGGTGTGGAGGTAGATGTGCTGGAAAGTGTGAAAAGGAACAACTTGAGATGGTTCGGCCATATGGAACGTATGGAAAGCGAGAGAATGACTAAGAGGGTGTACGAGAGCGAGGTGGAGGGACAGAGGGGGAGAGGTAGACCGAATATGAGGTGGAAGGATGGAGTGAGGAACTACATGAACGAAGGCGGTGCTGGTTGGGGGGAGGGGCGTCGACTGACTGGGGACAGAGGTGCATGGGGGCAGTTCGTTCGTGGCCACCCTGTGACGCATGTCGAGTATGAGCATGCTGTACAGAACGCCCAGTCAGGCCCCACTCTCGCTAGGATCGTCAGGGCAGGAACTTTGGCTGTAGTCTGTGTAGAGTTTCCTAACTCAGTTTATGTGAACCGTTGTACTATAAGTATTATCATTATGTATTTTGTTTTCTTCTAAGTCAACGAGTTCTATTTTATATCATTAGATATAAGTATTGTGTGTGGGACTTATATACAATGATGTGATGAGAGAGAGCGAGTTATGTAACGGAGGACAGTGTGCGCGCCACGAGGTGTGTAGGCCTCACTCCCTCCTCCCTCCTTCCGCCCTCCCTCCCCCCTCATCAAGAGCGTGGGAATCCTTTGTCGATCCCAGATTGAGAGAGAGAATGTGACGTCATGATTGCCGTTATGCTCGCTACGGGGCCGAGTATAAAAAGGGAGGTCTCGCCATGCTTTACTCAGAACTCATCAGGCAAAGCGACCTCTCATATCCCTTGCAACTATCGATATTCTTCCGACTGATGTGAACTTTCTCTACTCTCTGAACAGCCTATTTTCTTCTCTTCTCGTCCCTTTTTAACCAATGACCCCTTTGGTGCAGATTTAGTCAGCCAAAGTATTATCGCTTGAGTTCTCACGAGATAAGTGCCTGTTAGATAGCCTATTTTTGGAAGGGTTAACTAGAATAGGATTGATTGATGTTTGTTGCACTCGTATATGTATTTCCCTGTGTACTATTATTCATGTTCCTGTTTTCTGCTGGTTTAGGTAATGCTAGACTGGGATAGGGTTCCTCGAGTTGTGATTTCCTATGAGTGCTAGGTTGGTTGAACCAGCACAATTGCAACGGAGACGTGGGAAGCCTAGGGGGTCTTTTTGATTGTGTACCGTGGGAGTTTAGCACTGTGTTGCGAGTGAGGGCTTTTGCCTGTGCCACCCAACACTGTGCTATCTCATTTGCTTGACTTTGAGAGGATCGCCAGGAGAGAACCAGATACTAGTGATCTGGATCTCTCAAGAGAGCATCCCGTCAATTACCGTAATTTGGCCGCACAGTCTTAAGGACCTCGCTAGGCTACGAGCCGCTTGCTCAGCCATTGTCTCTTAACCTTAGATATCCCAGCTAGACTTTGCTCGACCAGCAGATACAGCATAGTATTGAAGCTTCTCCTTATGTATATTATTGTTTAAGCACTATTGATTTCATGCGTGGCACGCTTAGCTACTTCAGAGATTAGTGGCCCACGAGCACAATCTTAGTAGGCTATTGCCAGTGCATTGTCGGAGTACTTCTTCTTAATGTTTGCCATATCCTATTGCTTATTCTTATAATTCTTCTTATGTCAATTTAAAGCCTTTAATTACCAGTGAGTTATTCATTAAATTGCTGTTCAAAATCCGATACTTACTTCTTATGAGTATTCGAGAAGCATCTAACTTATCAGAAGATTCCTTGCTTGATGCTCGAGGACTATTGTTTAACGTAACGTAATAGTGCCGATCCGAAGTAGAGGGTGGAGGACTTCTTAAGTTCTTAGTTCAAGGGTGGATTACTTCGGCTTCGGCCAACACTATTCTTTAGTGTTGTAGTACTTTCTTCTTTGTTTGATTGTTGACCAGACTAGATAACTCCCGTCTTGTTATTAGTCTGTTGTGTGAAACGCTAGTACCGAGTTCTTGTATACCCCGTTATAGCAGATAGAACTCTGGAGGGTAGTGGCGTTTTTTGTTCGGCTGGCAGTACTCTGGGGTTGGGATCGTGTGTTTTCCGTTGTGGCAACGAGCCATAGTCGAGTCCTGTGTAAGAGCCCTAGTGTACCCGAGTGCCCGGTCGTAACAAATGGCGACCTTGCTTAGGATTTTGTGAACAGTATAATTTTTTGCAGAGTTGTACAACATTTGTTTGTTCGTACTTTAGCGTACATATTGAAGAATATTTTTTTTTTGTAAGGCAATTAGGAGAGCATTTAAGAGACTCCAGTTAATTTAGTAATTAGTGCTTGCATAAGGGAGTTTAACACTTTTGTCTCGAGAATTTTTTGGTGAACTTCAGTATGTCGGGCCCTAGTACTGACGAGGAGCGAGAGATGCTAAGTGAGGAGGTGCCGTTAGTAACTAGTGAGGAGGATGCTAGACTTTTTGTGAGTAAGCAGTACCATGTGACGGAGGAGAGGCTGACTGGGGTGAATGTTTATGGCTTGCACCTGATAGCCAAGGTTTTGGGTCTATCCAATGTAGGAGGGATGTCCAAGGGGGAGCTGATTTCCTGGGTGTTGCGTGGGCGACATGGGGTTTCGGAGGAGAGGGCGTTTGGGGGGGTTCCTCCCCAGATCCCCTCTCACTCGACTCCCACAGTGCCGTCCACTCAAGTACCGGAGGTTAGCACCCTCCCACAGAGGGATGAGAATTGGAAGATTGGAGTGCCCTCGGGCGGTGCGTATGGTGGTTCCCCAGTTCTTGCCCCCCCTCCTTCAGTAGTGGCAGCTCCCTCTTCCTGCCTGTCTCCAGATATGATATTTAGACTTGAGCTTGCTAAAATTGAGTCTAGGAAGTATGAGATTGAGGCTGAGTCTAGGAAGCAGGAGAAGGAGATTGAGGCTGAGTCTAGAAAGCAGGAGAATGAGACTAAGAGGCATGAGATTGAGGTTGAGGCTAGGAAGCAGGAGAATGAGACTAGGAGGCATGAGATTGAGGCTGAGACTAGGAGGCATGAGGCTGAGCTTAGGTACGACTCAGAGAAATATTGTGCTCAAATAGATTTAGATAAGACTCGTGCAGAGTCGACAGGGATTCGGATGGGCCGTGAGGGCCAAGTAAGAGAACAGTCCTTGTCCCACTTAGTCAAGTTGGTGCCGGCATTTAGTGAAACTGAAGTCACAGAATTTTTTAATCGTTTTGAGAAGAAGTGTAGGGAGCATAATTGGCCTGAAGAGAAGTGGGCAGCTCTAGTCTCCTCAAGACTTACGGGTAAGGGTCTGAAGGCTTATGATGCACTGCCTTTAGAGTCTTGCATTGACTACCCAGTATTGAAGAGAGCTGTCCTACGGGCATACGAGTTGCAACCAGAAACATATCGATTGAAGTTTCGGGGTGTTACGAAGACTAGGGAGGCGACCTTTCTTGAACATGCCCGGGACTTAAAAGATGCACTTGCTAACTGGACACGTTCTGAGAAAGCTGAGACGGCCGAACAGTTGACTGAGCTGTTTCTGCTCGAGCAGTTTTATAAGTGTACTGGTGCAGATATGACTTTAACTATTAAAGAAAAGAACCCTAAAACTCTACAGGAGGCAGCTGAGATGGCTGACCTCCGGCTATCATTAATTCGTGGGTGCGGGTCTGCCCAGCGTAGTGAGGCAGGTAACAAGGGGCGTGACACCCCACCCCCCCGAGTTAGTGATATACATTATGCAAACAAGTACAAGAGCTATGATACCAAGACTGACCACAAGACTAACACCGTCCCATTTAAGAAGGGGCCGGGCCCTTCCCAGTACCAAGGGAAGCCCAGAGGGGAGTTGGAGTGTTATCTTTGTCATGAAAAGGGGCACTTTGCAAGAGTCTGTCCTAGCAAACCACCTACAGCAGCTGTGTCTTTGGCCTGCAACATTGGTGTGTCTCCGAAGTCTTCTGAGTTTGCCCGGGGCAGTTCGTCAGAGGCTGAGGCACAGCCAATGCAGAAGCACCTGGGAGGCTCGAACCCTGCTCAGGATGTTTTTTGCGACCATAGAGGACGGGGTTGCGTGATGTGGGCGGGGCGCAAGCATGGAGTAGAGGTCTTGCGTGATACAGGTGCTTCCCAGACTCTGATGAATAACTTGACTGGCTACCCTATAAATGTGGCTCGGGTGGTAGTGGTGCAGGGTATTAATGCAACTCGGTCATACCCGCTGGTGCGGTTGGAGTTGGAGGTGGATGGTGTGACACGTGAATTGGATGTCGGGATTGTGGAGAAACTGCCAGTGGAGGGCGTCGACCTTCTTCTCGGCAACGACTTTGCAATGCCCGCTTCTGAGGTTCTACCCTTAGTCGTTGCCGAGAGGACGGCCGACGTGAGTAGGGAAGAGCAAGAGTGTGTCGAGCGGTGCCAGGCACAACCCATGGCGTGTGCTGTCACCCGAGCTCGGGCAGCTAAAGTGTCACAGCCTAGTCCTCCGTCTTCAGACCAGCAGAGGAACGATCAACAGGAGGAGGCTAAAGCTGGAGTTGGTTTTAAGAGTTTTGACTCGGCGGCTCTCCTGGGTGATTCAGTATTGGCACCTATGTTAGAGTCTGGAGAGGCCCCAGGACCTGTCACAGCTAGTGAGGAGGTAGGGCCGGAAGAGACTCCGAGGCAGCAACGTTGCACACGGAGAGAAGAAAGGGTTGCTCAGTTTGATATTGGGGAAGGACTTGGGTTGCTTCGGAAGCATCTAGACAGGTTGGTTCCCTCAGATATTTGTAAACTGCAGTTGGAGGATCCGGAAGTTCAGAAGTGTGGTAATGGTGCTGTCGAGATTAAACACGAGGACGGGGAAGCATGTCATGTGAACCTGTTGGAGGAGTTTGTGAGGCAACCACCTGAGCAGCCTACTGTCCCTGCGTTGGTCTGCCGCGGCCAAGGTGGAGAAGGAGAGGGGGGCAGTAGGGCACAGGTGGAGGAGAGTAGGGATTGTCATGTCTCGGCGAAGCAGTGGGCGGGGGACACGAGTCTGGTGGCTGTGGAAGCGCTAGAGCACCTGCCTGAGCAGCAGTGTGCAGCACTCCAGCACCAGCTCGGTTCATACCCCACTGGTCGTGCCGAGCCCCTGAGTCTCACAACTCGGGCGGTGCAAGATGTTCCACGGGCAGGTCACGTGACTGTTGAAAGACCGTTAGCCTCGTTGTTTCGGTGGTTTAAGGTGGGCGACGAGGCTTTGGCATGGTTGCCAGGTCAGGGTCGACCCATGGCTGCCAAGGGTGGTGGTCAAAAGGAGGACATTGAGCAGATTGGTAAGGTCGGCTGTGGTATCGCAGTGCCCGGTCGTCGCATAGCCTCCCAATGCTGCTCTAGTCTAATGCAACAGCCCTACCATAGACCGACTGTATCTGGCCATGTCGCTGAAAGCGGTGATGCTGCGCAGGCAGATGTCGTCACAAGGAATGCGGGGGTGCGCATGTACGGTATCGGCGGGGAAGCCTTAGCAATAATGAACTGTGGGAGTGACTGCACGGGTGGTACTGATTGTCCCTCTCATGACCTGGCTGTTCTAGGGACGAAGGTGGAGAAGGAGGGAGACTACAGGTTAGAAGCTGCGGTCTCGGCTGGGTTGTGGGAGGGCACTAGGCATGTTGTTTGTGGAGACAGTGCAAGGCAGTTATTTACTAGGCTATGGCAGTACTTTCGCATGTTTGTTGCTTCTCCAGGCCTGATGTACGGGGTAGAATCCGACATGCAGGCTGGAGATAGTGCAAGGCTCAGTTTAATTCCCTACCGTATAAATCCTGCTCGACAGCCTATGGTGCAAGCAGAGCTGGATTACGTGTGGATGAAGGATCTGAGGGATAAGGAATGTCGTGAGTGGTCGTTGCTTGTAACTTTGTCCGAGCGTGCTAAAGAGGTATGTGGTTTTGTGGTGGACGGGAGTACTTACCGGTGTAATGTTATGCCCTACGGACTTAAGAATGCACCAGCAACGTGTCAGAGCCTGATGAATGAAAGTGAAAAGGACAATGATGCGCTGGGGCATTTCGAGATCTATGTTCCAGCCTATGGTCCGGTCGGTGTAGTTTACCCAGATCATTACCCTCTCGAGATCTTGGACCAGTTTCACAATCGGAATATGAGGCTGACCAGGTGGTCACTAAGGTTATTGGTATATAACCTGGACATAAGCCATATTGCCGGTTGTGACAACGAGGTTGCATGTGGTCGTTCAGGGGTATATGATCCTGGGTAAATTGACACACGGGTAGCCTCCTGCTTTGGTTTGAGTAGTATTTTGCGCTTGGTGCTTGTTGGCTCGCGGTTGTAGCCCAGCGTATTGGGTCGTAAAGCAGGATTGTTGAGCGTTTGGTATAGAAGAAAAATAGGCTGCCCTTATAGTGCAGCCGGAAAAAAACATATTAAAATATAAAAATCATATAAAAACTCTTTCTTTTTGATGAAGATAATTGTATAAGTTTGTCGTAGCCTATAAGGTTTGAGTAGTCCACGAACTATCAAACGGCTGAGCTGCTGTAAGCTCGCTCTGGGAGCATGATATTATGTCTTTTACTATTGTTGGGAGGAGTTATGAAATGTGAATTTTTTTTTTATAAGATGTGTTTTAGTGATAAACTCAGCGTTGTTTTAGTGCCATGCGGTCGCTGGGTGTGAGGGGTTTGATGGGGTTCTGTATATCAGATTTTAGCTCAGGGTTGAGCAAGTAAAATCTTGGGGGAGGTGTGACGCATGTCGAGTATGAGCATGCTGTACAGAACGCCCAGTCAGGCCCCACCCTCGCTAGGATCGTCAGGGCAGGAACTTTGGCTGTAGTCTGTGTAGAGTTTCCTAACTCAGTTTATGTGAACCGTTGTACTATAAGTATTATCATTATGTATTTTGTTTTCTTCTAAGTCAACGAGTTCTATTTTATATCATTAGTTATAAGTATTGTGTGTGGGACTTATATACAATGATGAGAGAGAGAGTTATGTAACGACAGCCAGTGAGCGCGCCACGAGGTGTGTAGGCCTAACTCCCTCCTCCCTTCCTCCCTTCCTCCCTTTCAGCGCGTGGGAAGTTCTTTGTCGATCCCAGATTGAGAGAGTATATGACGTCATGATTGCCAGTGGGCGGTCCTTAGTGTTGGCGATATGCTCGCTACAGGGCCGAGTATAAAAAGAGAGGTCCTCGCCACAATTCTTCAGAACTCATCAGGCAAAGCGACCTCTCATATCCCTTGCAACTATCGATATTCTTCCGACTGATGTGAACTTTCTCTACTCTCTGAACAGCCTATTTTCTTCTCTTCTCGTCCCTTTTTAACCAATGACCCCTTTGGTGCAGATTTAGTCAGCCAAAGTATTATCGCTTGAGTTCTCACGAGATAAGTGCCTGTTAGATAGCCTATTTTTGGAAGGGTTAACTAGAATAGGATTGATTGATGTTTGTTGCACTCGTATATGTATTTCCCTGTGTACTATTATTCATGTTCCTGTTTTCTGCTGGTTTAGGTAATGCTAGACTGGGATAGGGTTCCTCGAGTTGTGATTTCCTATGAGTGCTAGGTTGGTTGAACCAGCACAATTGCAACGGAGACGTGGGAAGCCTAGGGGGTCTTTTTGATTGTGTACCGTGGGAGTTTAGCACTGTGTTGCGAGTGAGGGCTTTTGCCTGTGCCACCCAACACTGTGCTATCTCATTTGCTTGACTTTGAGAGGATCGCCAGGAGAGAACCAGATACTAGTGATCTGGATCTCTCAAGAGAGCATCCCGTCAATTACCGTAATTTGGCCGCACAGTCTTAAGGACCTCGCTAGGCTACGAGCCGCTTGCTCAGCCATTGTCTCTTAACCTTAGATATCCCAGCTAGACTTTGCTCGACCAGCAGATACAGCATAGTATTGAAGCTTCTCCTTATGTATATTATTGTTTAAGCACTATTGATTTCATGTGTGGCACGCTTAGCTACTTCAGAGATTAGTGGCCCACGAGCACAATCTTAGTAGGCTATTGCCAGTGCATTGTCGGAGTACTTCTTCTTAATGTTTGCCATATCCTATTGCTTATTCTTATAATTCTTCTTATGTCAATTTAAAGCCTTTAATTACCAGTGAGTTATTCATTAAATTGCTGTTCAAAATCCGATACTTACTTCTTATGAGTATTCGAGAAGCATCTAACTTATCAGAAGATTCCTTGCTTGATGCTCGAGGACTATTGTTTAACGTAACGTAATAGTGCCGATCCGAAGTAGAGGGTGGAGGACTTCTTAAGTTCTTAGTTCAAGGGTGGATTACTTCGGCTTCGGCCAACACTATTCTTTAGTGTTGTAGTACTTTCTTCTTTGTTTGATTGTTGACCAGACTAGATAACTCCCGTCTTGTTATTAGTCTGTTGTGTGAAACGCTAGTACCGAGTTCTTGTATACCCCGTTATAGCAGATAGAACTCTGGAGGGTAGTGGCGTTTTTTGTTCGGCTGGCAGTACTCTGGGGTTGGGATCGTGTGTTTCCGTTGTGGCAGCGAGCCATACTCGAGTCCTGTGTAAGAGCCCTAGTGTACCCGAGTGCCCGGTCGTAACACATGTAATAACTGGTTTCGGTCCGAGCACGCAGAGTCGGCTGAGGAAATTAAGCAACTTTTCTATCTGGAACAGTTTTACAATTGTACTGGAACCGATCTAACGCTGAACATTAAGGAAAAATGTCCCAAGACAGTAGAGGAGGCTGCCAAGATGGCAGACCTCAGATTATCATTGATTCGTGGTTGCGGTGCCGCTCAGAGGGCTGAGTCAGGGCAGAAGGGGCGCTATACCCCACCCACCAGAGTTTTCGATAATAACAAATCCTATGACACACATAACCACACTAAAAGCATTGCACCTAATAACACCTACAAACACAAGCCTCTCCCGTTTACTAAAGGTCAGGCCCCTTCTTCGCCCGCACAAGGGAAGAAGCCCATTGGGGATGTGAAATGTTACAAATGTCAGAAGCTAGGCCATTATTCACGTGAGTGCCCTAGTAACACTCCCGCTAAGCCGGTGTCATTGGTTCACAGTATCGGTGTGTCTCTGAAGGCTGCAGCAACTGCCC
This sequence comes from Lithodes maja, assembly GCA_037953745.1. Taxonomy (NCBI): domain Eukaryota; kingdom Metazoa; phylum Arthropoda; class Malacostraca; order Decapoda; family Lithodidae; genus Lithodes; species Lithodes maja. The sequence goes on along the minus strand of JBAKBP010009973.1, from coordinate 3,153 downwards.
GGGGTAGGTTGTCAGCAGCTGAGGCACACGCGGTAAAGAAGCGTACGGAAGGCTCGACACCTGTCCGGGACACTTTCTGTAGCCATCGGGGGCACGGGTTTGTGAGCTGGGGGAGTGAACTACGGAGGGTTGACTTGCTGAGGGATACGGGGGCTTCGCAAACTTTGTTGAGGAACTTCACAGGGAAACCGATAAATGCGGCCAGAGTTGTTGTGGTGCAGGGTATAAATGCTACGAAATCATACCCACTTGTGAGGTTGGAGTTGAGAGTGGGAGAGGTGTGCAGGGAGCTGGATGTAGGGATCGTTGAGTGTTTGCCAGTTGAGGGCGTCGACCTTCTTCTCGGCAACGACTTTGCGGTGCCCACTTCCGGGACTCCACCCTTAGTCGTTGCCGAGAGGGCGGCCGACGTGGATGGTGAGAATCGGGAATGGGTTGGGAGGTGCCAACAGGATGAGATGGCCTGTGTGGTAACCCGATCTCGCTCTGCGGCTCCTGCACAGCCTAGCACTCAACCTCGGGGACAGTGGAGGAAGGATCAGGAGAAGGTTACTAAGGGCAGGAAAAGGGACATTGATTCTGCTGCACTTCTCGGTGATTCGGTACTTGGACCTATAATAAACACGGGAGTTGACTCTGGCCCAGATATGGTGTGTAACAAGGCAGAGTTGGGTAAGACTTCGCGTGAGGCAAGAGCTGTAGCGAGAGCCACTAAGGCAGTAGAGCCTACTAGCCGGGGTAATGTCTTATTACAAAACCATCTTGATGCATTGACGCCCGGGGACATTAGTGAGCAGCAGCTGCAAGACGCTAGCCTAGCTCGTTATAGCAATGGTGCCATAGAGTTGGAGGAAGATGGGGATGCGAAGCCGGGAGATTTCTTTAGGCTCAACAGGATATTGTACCGCAGATTTCTAGACCCCAAATCGAAGTGGGAGGGCGGTGCGAGGGTAGTAGACCAGGTGGTTGTTCCAAATAAGTATAGAGAGTCCTTATTGTGTCTGGCGCATGATGTGCCGGTGGCGGGTCATTTGGGGGTAACAAAAACATTGGCGGCATTGGGCAGGTTTTTCTGGTGGCCTGGGGTCAAGGCTGATGTCTGTGCATGGGTGGCTGGGTGTGCGACCTGCCAGACAACGGGGAAGCCTAACCAGACAATCCCGAAGGCACCTTTGTTTCCCATACCTGTCACCGGGCCTCCGTTCAGCAAAGTTGTAGTAGATTTGGTTGGCCCTTTCCCGCCTACTAGTAGTGGCAATAAATTCCTGTTGACAATCATGGATGTGGCTACGAGATACCCGGACGCATACCCCATGAGAAACGGCTCGGCAAAGGCAGTTGTTAAAAACTTATTATTGTTCTGTTCCCGTTATGGATTTCCACGTGAGGTGCAGTCAGACCAGGGGAGCAATTTTACATCCAAATTGTTCAAGCAAACCCTTCAGTTGCACGGTATATGTTCTGTAGTGTCGTCAGCCTACCATCCCGAGAGTCAGGGAGTCTTGGAGCGGTGGCACTCGACCCTGAAGAGTATGCTACGCTGTTACTGTGCAGAACATGACACTGATTGGGATTTGGGTCTGCCGTATGTTCTGTTCGCTGCACGTGAAGTCCCAGGAGAGAGCCTGGGGTTCAGTCCAAATCAACTAGTCTTTGGCCATAATGTGAGAGGACCTTTAAGTATGGTGAAAGAGATCTGGGAGGGCGAAGAGAAGCCGGGGTCTGTACTTAAATATATCCTTGAGAGCCGGGAGAGACTTATAGGTTGCATGGCAGCGGCAGGTAATAACTTGGTTAATGCACAGGCGGTCATGAAGCACCAGTATGACGCCAAGGTGAAGCTTCGGGAGTTTTCGGTGGGTCAGGAGGTAATGTTGCTTTTACCTTTGCCTGGACACCCCCTTTCTGCCAAGTTTATTGGGCCGTATGTGGTGGCTAAGAAACTGTCCGACCTTGATTATCTCGTTGCAACACCTGACCGTAGGAAAAAACATCAGTTATGTCATGTTAACCTCATGAAAGAGTATGTGAGACGCCCCTCAGAGCCTCTCACTGTCCCTGTGCTGGCCTGCAGCGGCCAGGGTGGAGAAGGAGGTGGGGACAGTCATGCTGCTGAGGAGGATAGCTGGAACTGTGTCATTTCCGCGGAGCAGTGGGCGGGGAATACTGAACAAGAGGCTAGGCAAGCTGTAAGTCACCTGCCTGAGCACCAGGGTGCTGCTGTCCTAGGCCTGTTCAGGTCATACCCCTCTGTTTTCGCCGAACACCCAGGTCTCACTACTCAGGTAACGCACGACGTGGACGTCGGTGATAATGTGCCCTTCAAGTCAGTGCCCTACCGTGTGCCCCCGGTAAAGTTGCCAGCTTTACGGGAGGAGTTAAAGTACATGGTTGAGAGAGGGATGATCACTGAAGGTTATGTGAAGTGGACATCACCCGTCACGTTGCAGCCAAAACCTGACGGCAAGGTGCGGTTCTGCATAGATTTTCGTAGGCTAAATGGCTTGACCACTACCAACCCTTACCCTTTGCCTTGAGTTGACGACAGCGTGGACAAGATAGGGAATGCAAAGTACCTTACTAAAATTGATCTTGTAAAAGGCTACTGGCAAGTACCCCTGTCGGACCGAGCTAAGCAAGTTTGTGGTTTTGTGGTAGATGGCAAGACCTACCAATGTAACGTAATGCCTTATGGGCTTAAGAACGCACCTGCCACGTTTCAGAACCTGATGAACGATATTTGTGACGAAATCCCTAACTGCACGGTCTACCTTGATGACGTGATAGTGTATGATGACGATTTTGAAAATCACCTAAGGCACTTAGAGACCCTGTTTGGGAAGTTGCACGATGCTGGGCTGGTGGTGAACCTGAGGAAGTGCGAGTGTGTAAAGGCTACTGTGCAGTATCTTGGCTTCGTGGTCGGGTTAGGCCGGGTGTGCCCCCCCCTGAGCAAGATACAGGCTATCAATATGTTTCCCAGGCCCACCACTAAGCGCCAGGTCATGCGGTTCCTAGGTATGATAGGCTATTATAGGCGCTTCATCCGGGGATACTCTACTGTCTTAGCACCGTTAACTGATCTACTGTCGAAGTCAGTGAAGTTCTGTTGGGCTGCGGAGTGTCAGAGGGCTTTCGACCTAGTCAAGCACC